>JAVTVY010040690.1:0-183057 GCA_036873755.1 Hanleya hanleyi | reverse complement strand
ATGTAAGGACACCCAGACAGATATTGACCAGGTGTCACATGCAAGGACACCCAGACGGGTATTGACCAGGTGTCACATGTAAGGACACCCAGACGGGTATTGACCAGGTGTCACATGTAAGGACACCCAGACAGGTATTGACCAGGTGTCCCATGCAAGGACACCCAAACGGGTATTGACCAGGTGTCGCATGTAAGGAAATCCAGACAGGTATTGACCAGGTGTCACATGTAAGGACACCCAGACAGGTATTGACCAGGTGTCACATGTAAGGACACCCAGACGGGTATTGATCAGGTGTCACATGCAAGGACACCCAGACAGGTATTGACCAGGTGTCACATGTAAGGACACCCAGATGGGTATTGACCAGGTGTCACATGCAAGGACACCTAGACGGGTATTGACCAGGTGTCGCATGTAAGGACACCCAGACGGGTATTGACCAGGTGTCACATGCAATGACACCCAGACGGGTATTGACCAGGTGTCGCATGTAAGGACACCCAGACGGGTATTGACCAGGTGTCACATGTAAGGACACCCAGACAGATATCGACCAGGTGTCGCATGTAAGGACACCCAGACGGGTATTGACCAGGTGTCACATGCAAGGACACCCAGACGGGTATTGACCAGGTTTCACATGTAAGGACACCCAGACAGGTATTGACCAGGTGTCACATGTAAGGACACCCAGACGAGTATTGCCCAGATGTCCCATGTAAGGACATCCAGATGGGTATTGACCAGGTGTCACATGTAAGGACACCCAGACGGGTATTGAGCAGGTGTCACATGTAAGGACACCCAGACAGATATTGACCAGATGTCACATGTAAGGACACCCAGACAGGTATTGAGCAGGTGTCACATGCAAGGACACCCAGACGGATATTGACCAGGTGTCGCATGTAAGGACAGGTATTGACCAGGTGTCACATGCAAGGACACCCAGACAGATATTGACCAGATGTCGCATGTAAGGACACCCAGACAGATATTGACCAGGTGTCACATGCAAGGACACCCAGACGGGTATTGACCAGGTGTCACATGTAAGGACACCCAGACGGGTATTGATCAGGTGTCACATGTAAGGACACCCAGACAGGTATTGAGCAGGTGTCACATTTAAGGACACCCAGATGGGTATTGACCAGGTGTCACATGTAAGGACACCCAGACGGGTATTGACCAGGTGTCACATGTAAGGACACCCAGACGGGTATTGAGCAGGTGTCACATGTAAGGACGCCCAGACATATTGACCAGGTGTCGCATGTAAGGACACCCAGACGGGTATTGACCAGGTGTCACATGCAAGGACACCCAGACGGGTATTGACCAGGTGTCACATGTAAGGATACCCAGACGAGTATTGACCAGATGTCACATGTAAGGACACCCAGACGGGTATTGACCAGGTGTCGCATGTAAGGACACCCAGACGGGTATTGACCAGGTGTCACATGTAAGGACACCCAGACAGATACTGACCAGGTGTCACATGCAAGGACACCCAGACGAGTATTGACCAGATGTCCCATGTAAGGACACCCAGACGGGTATTGTTAGGTGTCGCATGTAAGGACACCCAGACAGATATTGACCAGATGTCGCATGTAAGGACACCCAGACGGATATTGACCAGGTGTCACATGTAAGGACACCCAGACGGGTATTGAGCAGGTGTCACATGTAAGGATGCCCAGACATATTGACCAGGTGTCGCATGTAAGGACACCCAGATGGGTATTGACCAGGTGTCACATTTAAGGACACCCAGACGAGTATTGACCAGATGTCACATGTAAGGACACCCAGACGGGTATTGACCAGGTGCCCAGTCACAGTAGCTGTGTGTGGCATATGGCTAAATTTTGAATTATTGTCCTCCGCCACGAAGTGGTGGGAGGACTTGGAAATGCTAGCCGTCCGTCCTTCCGTCCGTCCCTCCGTCCGTCCTTCCGTCCGTCCTTCCGTCCCTCCGTCCGTCCTTCCGTCCGTCCGTCCGTCCCACATCTTGTGAACGCGATATCTTGAGAACAATTCGACCAATCGACTTCAAACTTGACAAGGTGCTTCACATCAGTTAGACGGCCATTGGTATTGATTTTCACTGAGGTACGTAATCCAAGATGGCCGCCATCGACCATATTGGATTCTGTTCGTCCCACATCTTGTGAACGCGATATCTCAAGAACAATTCCACCAATCAACTTCAAGCTTGGGAAGGTTCTTCACATCAGTCAGACGGCCATTGGTATTGATTTTCACTGAGGTACGTAATCCAAGATGGCTGCCATTGACCATATTGGATTCCATCCGTCCCAGATCTTGTGAACACGATATCTCGAGAACAATTCAACCAATCGACTTCAAACTTGGGAAGGTCTTCACATCAGTTAGACGGCCATTGGTATTGATTTTCACTGAGGTACGTAATCCAGGATGGCTGCCATTGACCATATTGGATTCTGTCCATCCCACATCTTGTGAATGCGATATCTCGACAACAGTTTGACCAATCCACTTCAAACTTGAGAATGTGCTTCGCATCAGTTGAACGGCCATTGGTTTTGATTTTCACTGAGGTACATAATCCAAGATGGCTGCTATTGACGATATTGGATTCCATCCGTCTCGGATCTTGTGAACGTGATATCTCGACAACAATTTGACCAATCAACTTCAAACTCGAGACGGTGCTTCACATCAGTTAGACAGCGATTGGTATTGATTTTCATTGAGGTAGTATGTAATCCAAGATGGCTGCCATTGACCATCTTGGATTTCACTCACCCATATTGTACCCATCTGTGTTGTGAACGCGATATCTTTATCGATTTATAAACCTCACCATCCACAAATCCATATACAACTACAGACTTACATTCCAGTGTTACACTACCCATTACTGCTTCCCAAACCTCCTCAAATTGTCTCAACAATTCCAGATGAACGTCTCTTTCCACATACACATATCAACTTTCCAAGTCATATTTAAGGAGATATTGGAAGCGTATATGCTGTATGCTCTCAAACAGGCTACTTGGCGGAGGACCTGCTAGCTACTCAGCTTGTTTGTCTGGACATAAACATGCAAGCTCTCCGGTACCTGTGCATTATATCATAATTGCATCGTAAGTTGAGGCTGTAGTAAAATAATGACCTTTGATTGGTCAAATCACTTACGGTAATGCAGTGCAGTGATGAAACTCGCAACTCCAAAAATTGGCTACTTTCGAATTATTTGTCGAGCTAATTCCCAAAAAAACACTTGTGTTCGAATTATATGTTGTGCTGATTTTCACGTAAGATCCAAAATGGCGGACCACTTCACCGTGATCGTTGTGATCTATTTATTTAATACTGTGTATTATGTTTGATATAGTGTCTCTATCATACTTCATTTCAAAGACTCTGGGACTCTTATATGCATTGGCAATGATAGTAGAAATTTACATCTGTACTCTTAGACTCAACATTTATATACACAGTTTATCTTAGTGGTTTTGATAATATTGGTGTTTACATAGTTGTGCGATTGTATAACTTTACTAGATTGTGAGAATGAGCCAGGGTGGGGTTATTAGCGACTTTGACTTTTCAGAACTTCCCATTTGAACCGCTTTTTCGCTGGCAATTTGCCATGCAGTTGGTGAAGCCAAGCAGAGATAAACCCCTTTCTCACCCCAGATGAGCGACTTGCTCATTGATATGTGAATAGGGTCTGAATTACCAGTGATTCTTTGAAAAAATGGTGAAGCTAACATCCCTATTATTGTGACTTGGAAGTGTCCAGGTTTTGTGTTGTCTGACACTAGGCCAAAACTGTATTGTTATTCCAGCTGAGAGTTTGAGCTGAGCGAGAAGAGAGGAAGGTCTTTGATCCTGGAATGGAGACCGTGACATTTAAGACTACACGAATCCTCAGCTGAGCATTTGCACCCTACTGAATCGACAAGTGTGATTATAGGTGAATGCACCAGTCCATTTGTCATGCGACCATGAACTGTAGGTTGAATCACTTCACATTGAAGCCGCATAACAGCTGCAATGTTATAATGAGGCAACATGTGATTATATATCAGATATGTCGACAGTCCATTGTAGCTACCATTTGTCTTGGCAACAGTCCATTTGGCGAATCATTAGATCAGACGATGTGCTCTCTGTGCATCATTCACAAGTGCATGTTGACCTACAATGGACTGTCGATCGGTCCGATGATGATACAATGGACTGTCGTAATATCAGACAGACAGAGAATATACTATTAATGGTTCATATTCCTCTTAAACACACACAAGTGGAAGGAATCGAGAGATGAATGAGTCAGTGATACATGAGGCAGGTAGTAAGTTCCCACGTGTTCATTTTGTGCTCATTTCCTCACACTATAATTCGATGCTAATACCTACAATGGACTGTCTACCAACACCTAAAAACACCTCTCGCCGCAAAAATGTTTAAAATTTTTGTTAACTTGAAATAGTAATAACCCTACGTTTGGTGACAATATAGTACGATATTTCTCCTTCAAAATATGACTGGACACCAGTAACCATACCTGTCATCGATATGCTGAAAATCGTTCATTTTCGGCTGTGGTCACTGTCGTCTGGTCAGACACACGCCCACGCTTGATAACGAAAGCACTGGAAAACCTACCATTGACTGTAATTTGACACGTGACCGGCGGTTTTCACCTATAATCATACTTGTTGATTCAGTAGGGTGATTTGAGTTATCCAGTTCATTCTTATTCAAATTACAGAGCCAGTGTCAGCCCAAATTGTTTACAACATGCCAACAAGGCAGAGTGTTGGGGTCAGGTTTGATTGTACAACCCTTGACTGGCTGGCTGGTCTCATTTCAAACTACGCTGGTCACGCAGTTTGAGATGCGTGATGTAAACTCATGAATAATTATTGAAATACAAACTCCTTCTTGGCGCTGTATGGAGGACTGAGAAGGGCTAATTTATTTAATAATGAGTAAAGATTAGACCTGGTTATTCACCAGTCCAGTTGTTGAACTGTATTGGGCCTAGCACCAGGCCTTGCATTGTGATTGAAGTGGGAGTGTTTTTATACGCCCGCTCAAAAGGCGGACGTATTATGTGATGGCGGTTTCCGTCCGTCTGTCCGGTTCTCGTGTGCGGTCTATATCTGGGACAGTTTCCTATCCACAGCTCCAATTTTTGGTGAGTGGATACCCTACGGGGAGACGATGTGTCGCGTACCAAAATGAAGGTCGAGGTCACAGGTCAAAGGTCACTGGCCTAAAAAACAGGAAATCACTGAAGTGTTCGTGTCCGGTCTATATCTGTGAACGTTTTCTATCCACAGTTGCAATTTTTTGTGAGTGGATACACCAGGTGGAGACGATGTGTCGCGTACCGAAATTGAGGTCGAGGTCAGAGGTCAAAGGTCACTGTTGCCAAAAATCAGGAAATCATTGATCGTTGACAGTTTTCTATCTACAGTTCTAATTTTTGGTGAGTGGATGCCCTAGGGGGGGAACGATGTGTTGCATATTAAATGTAGGTCAAGGTCAGAGGTCAAAGGTCAGTGTGATTGAAAAATCAGGAAATCGTTAAAAATTTCTAATTTTTTGTGAGTGGATTCAATAGGCGGAAATGAAGTGATGCATACCAAAAATTAGGTCAAGGTCAAAGGTCACTGACCCCAAAATTAGGATATTATTAAAAATAACATGTTTTTGTGTCAGTAGATACATTAGGGGGACACAATGTGTCACATACCAAAATGGAGGTCAAGGTCAAAGTTCAAGGTGACTGACCCCAAAATCGTGAAATTGTTAAAAATCATGATTTTTTTGTGTCCATTGAGAAATTGAGGGGAGACGGTTTGTCATGTATCAAAATTTAGGCCAAGGTCAAAGGTCAAGGTCACTGTGACCCCAAAATCAGGAAATCATTAAAAATCAGGATTTTTTGTGTGCATTGATAGATTGAGGGAAGACGATGTGTTGTGTACCAAAATTGAGGTCAAAGGTCAAGGTCACTGTGACCCCAAAATCAAGAAATTATTAAAAGTCACATTTTCATATGCCTGTCGAAGACGAGGTCGTGTAATGAGAGGTCATGTTGCGTTCTGTCCATTCATCCATTAACATTTGTTGTCCATGCGATAGCTCTAGTTTCAAGGTATGGATTGGTACCAAACTTTGAGTATACCTTACTCGCATGGCAAAGTGGAGCCATACATATGAGATCAATTTGTCAAAGGTCCAGGTCGCAGTCCCCCAAAACTGAATCAAGCTTTAGCTGACTAAATGTGTTGGAATATTGTTGGAATATTGGAAGTTCTTTTCCCTGCATTTATATGGTATTGTCCTGTGGAGTTGTCTCCCATGTTTGAAACAGCTACATTAAGTTAAACTGTTGTGAAATAAAAACCATACATTTACTAATTTAACGGGAAGAGGAGTCCTTTATGAACTTCACACCTGTTTATTAACTCAAGAACAAAGGTTTACTTCATCACTTTCTTCTTCCTTCATGAAAAATTCTCTCGTCTGAAAGGAATCCATTTGCAGGAAAACTACTATTTTCTTGTGTTTGACTATTGTCGATTTCAGTGTGGGATATGTGAGCTCTCAGCTCTTGCTTCAAGGTCAACTAGTTACCAAGAGTTAAGCTCATTTTAGTTTATCATTCAATATAAGATGTGATATATGTTACATTCTTATAAGCAAAAAATTGTAGACCTTTCTCTGGATTGCTAGATCAATTGGAATCAAGGCTATTAAACAACCTTGAAATTTGAACCAATGTAACTCCAGATATACGGGCGTATATTGAAGCCCCTTGGGCTCTTGTTAGAGGGGTGGCACTGCCCTGTCCCTGCGATATTGCCCTGTCTCCATGATCCGTAACAATATACCAGCCTTTAAAAATGGTTATATTTGTTGTAACAAAGAAAGACTATAGATGATGGTGTCATGTGTGTTCAGTGTGTTATACATGTATGTGTGTTTTGTGTGTATGGAGCATGATAGTCCTGCATGTAAGCTGACACCTCTCCTGCTTACTGCTTGGGATAAGTAGGGTTTGCATGGGCAGCTGGTTTACACAGACATTAGCTGGACTTACGTGTGGTTTTCTCTGTGATGTTAACTTTTCACGAGATTGTCTGAAAAAAGCCTTCCTAATTTTTTTTTTTTTTTTTCACCCCTTGAATTTTGTTTTTGAGAAATGGATTATCTGGAAAAGCTTTCATACATTTCATTATCCGGAAAAACCATTACAAAATTTCCACTTGAAACTATCCATCACACAGCATGGCTGTATCCAGGTATTAAAATATCTTGAAAAAATTTAGGACGATTAATTTGCAGAAATGAAACGTTGAAATATTTCTATATATTTCTCTCGATAGATGGGTGCGAATCTGACAGAACTTCAGACTTTCGAGAAAATTGCATATTTGGAAATCCCCAGTATTTGAACATCAAACTATGTTGTGCAAAATGTGACAATAGCTTCAATTTCCAAGTTTGAACTCTTCCAATCTATGGCGTTGGAGTTACTGGCTAGTATCTCTAGAAAAAAACAAAAAATAATTTCAGACCATCTCAAACTTGAGCTCTGACAAAATTCAGTATTTACTACTAATTTGCTTGATCTGTCAACACTGACAGAAGGAATGCAACTAGTATTCCATTTCTCCATTAAATTTCTTGTAGAGCATGGCCGAAAAAGCAATAACTCTGATATTTCAGGTAATGCATAACAGGATCATATCAGTACATTTTTGAAATCTACGTTGATTGTATTTATTTTGGTTTAATATTCTGAAAGTCTAATCACTGAATTTCCAAATAACCATATCATGCACCATTCTTGTATGGTTTCAAAGCATGTTGTTTTCTTCCCATCATTTTTGTATTATTGAAAATATTCACTTTTACAGCATTGCTGATAATACCACTTTCTCAAATTTTGAAGGGGAAGTAACTTATGCATTTTCAGTCTTCACTCATTTCATCATGTGTGCCACTTCCATCATCCATCTCACATGTCAATCACCTGTCTGCCCTGCTCCACTGCCTGCCTCCTGCCCCGCCCCCAACACCTCTGACTGACAGCCAACAAGCACCAACAGCCAGTATATGTCACAAGTCTTGTTTTCTCCATAAACAATGAAACTTGCTGTAAGACGGGCAGTTTTTCCGAACCTACATGTAAACATGTTATTATACTGGCTGTTGGTAACCTCTTAACATGTACTATTGTTATACTATAACATGAAGTTGATCATTTTAACTGTCCTTTTAATGGATATAGAATGTATTACTCATGTTTTTGTCGTGGATTGTATTACTGAAGCCTGTGTAAGTATGCGATATTCTCATCTGCATGTACCTTAAATGGTCCATGTTTTAAGTTAGTTGAAAAATTCATCTTCCCTTTGTCTGACTTCAGAACTTAATTGATGTTTGATTTCAGTTAAAATGTAAACGGTGAACTGCAATAGTTTTGAATTGAACACAGAAAAGTATAGTTCTGTTTGTTGTGGATTCTCTTACATACCATATTACATTACAACTTGGGTAAATATCAAGTTATTTTGGATCCTCTAAGTCCTGCATATTTCAGCAAGTTCAGGCTTTGTTCCCCACATACCAATATTTTCCAGTTTCCAATTAACTCCCTCTGTACCGGCATTTTTAACAGTTCCGAGCTGGTATCAACACTGTCATGAACATGAATGAAGCGAATATATACTTATCATCGCCTACATAGTTTCAAAGATTATACTCCAAGCTTTCGAACAAGATATAATATGATGAAAATATTTATCTAGAAAGTCTTTATTTTCGTATGCCAACGACATGCAGTCATTGAACTATATTTCTATTTGTACAATTGTACCGATACGGTACGAGAGGGTTAATTCAATATCTCACTGTTGTTCATGAAGCTACATGAGACATTCCGATGAGCTTCTTTCACATATAAGTTCTCGTTTTCAAATGGTTTTTTTTGTACATGTATGTTAACTTTGTCAAAACTTCAAATGACAGCAGTCAGCAATACTGGTACGGTAGTTCAATCTCAGAGTTACAATTAACTGGGAATACATTAATTTTTGAAACTGCATCTTTACCTTGAGAAGTACTATACTGTGTGATAGGCTTTTTTCTTGGCTGGGCCAAATACATTCATGAGTTCATGCTATTTCACTGCTTGCTTCTGCTAGAGCATTTTAAACTTTAACTGTTAGCTATTGGTAACACGGTCACATTTATGATTTGACGAAAAGAAAACTGGTTGATAGTTCACATATCTATCTTCATTCATAATTAGTTGGGTTTTTTTTCAAATGAAGCTGATGAACAGTTATTTTCCATAAATCATTTCAGACAGTTTTTTTTGCTATCTAGCATGTACAGTGAAACCTGTGATTCACACTGACAACTGGGTAAACTGTCGACCAACCTCTAAATACCGACATTATCCATGGTCCCAATACTTGTGATACTTAATTTTAAAGTATTTTGGGCCTTGATAAACCAGAACCCTGTCAAAACCAACACTATAATTTGACCTCAAGCATGGTTGATATACACAGGTTTTACTGTACATCGTATCACATGATTGTTGGTATCTTTCATGCAGTGTAGTTTTATTTGTGGATTCTTGCAGTGTCATAACCCCCTGTATTGATTTGATGCAACTTGTCATTTGTATTACTCAGGAATTCGTCATGATACTACGCTAGCATTACCCATTCGACAAACCGCATCCATCTTCAAACAGCCTGTTACAGTGATTCGCACACGACCAGAGAGTAAAACAAAAACTGATCTCAAACATGGGACACAAGAAAGTCAACCCAGACAGGTAAGTGAGTGAAAACGAAAGTCTTGTTTATGGACTGAAAAATGTGTATAGAACCTCATATATTTATCATGTCTTGGATATTAAGAGAGATCAGTATATCGCTTGTTAATTAAATGGCAGACGTGATTGACATCTTGAACCAAATCAATCTGCTGATTCAGTATGTACGTACTTGTGTGGTAGTAACGTATGACATACTAGTAGAGCCAGGGGCAGATACAGGCCTTATTTTATTCCGTTATACGGCACTCAAAATAAACGAGGTCTACAAACGCCCAAATTAAGAAACGAAAAACGCAAATTACGACGAAAGAAATAAGGTATTTTAGTTTATTATGCAGCAAATTTACGTCTTGTATTTAATTTTGAGATGGTTTATCCGCGTTTGCGTTTGTCACTAAAAAAATGAAGCGGTGAAATCAAGACGTAAATTGGCCAATGCGAGCTGCCATGTCACTTTTACCAACCCGATTCGTATGAACTTCACTTGATAACTTGATAGGGAAATGATAACTTTATCTACGCGGAACGCTAGCCGGAAGTTATCGTTTTGCTGGCCGCATGGAACAAGGTGTTTGCGCAGCGACCCCTGGTGGCGAGGTTGATTCGAGCAGACTTCTACTTCCTGAGAAGAAAGCAGACGAAATGCCTCGTGATCGACCACCGACAACCGGGAGTTCTCATAATCCGAAAAGTGTCAGCTATGCCCACAATCAGAAGAGAACTGCTGAGCTTGTGAAGACAACAGCGGGAGAACAGGCCGTTTTATTCAGAAATGTCCACAGACTGTCAGATTTTTTTTATGTTCCTAGTCATGTTCTTTGAGAGTTGTCTCCCCTTGGTCTATGTCACCAGTGCAGAGATCGCCAGGTTTTCAGTTTCAGTCTCACGAAATTTCCGTGAGTATGAAGAAATATGGACTAACCTCCCGGTCTCACAGAAGAGTTTAGAAATCTCAAGGAATTCATAGGATATCTTCTCAAAAGTCTAAAGCTGCAAAAAAAGACTTATTTTCTCATGAAAAGGAATGTAATATATAACATTTTTGGCAATTTTTCTATAAAAATTCATATAATCTCATATGGAAATTTATTGTCTGGAAATGTGTCTGATGCGTTTTAGAGTGTCTGAGAACGTCTAGCGGCTGAGGCCCTAGGCGGGCCCCACATTCCCCGGCCAAAAAAAAATTCCGACTCGCTGCGCTCGGCAAACCTCAAAAACCGCCCAAATTAAAAAGCTGTATCTGCCCCTGAGAGCTTAAACATATATCTCACAAATTGTGAGTTAGTGAATTTCAACTTTCGCTAGCCAAGCTGCTGAACCTAAGCCTGAAAATAAGGCAGAGGATATGCAGAGACTAATCCAGGCATTTTTTGGGGACACCGGTCGACTACCGCGAAACCGGAAACCGCAAAACCGGAAATAAACATGCTGCACAAAACTGATGCGCAGTGGGCTTAAACAGGCTAAAATGGCGGCCCGCATGGATTTAGTCAAGAAGCATGATGCGAGTTGGAAGATTTAGTGTTTCCACCGGCTGTACACGGAAAATAATCAGTTACTTCTTCGATAAATAATGAAAATAAGACCATAAGAGTGATTTTAGGTGATTTTGGTTTAGATTTTAGCCGACATTCAATTTTGTTTGACAGTATTTGGGCGCGTGAGTTTGGGCGCAATACCGGTATACCGGTATCAAAACACGTCTGGATTACTCCCTGATATGGTACATGACCTTCTAACCAATCATATCTGTAAAGATGGAGTGGCTATCTCAGTCTGATTTGTGGGGGAGGGGGTATTAGAAATGTCGGGTGCTTTTTTTATACGCCCGCCCAAAAGGCGGACGTTTTATGTGATGGCGGTTTCCGTCTGTCTGTCGGGCCGTCTGTCCAGTTCTCGTGTCCCGTCTATATCTGGGACAGTTTCCTATCCACAGCTCCAATTTTTGGTGAGTGGATACCCTACGGGGAGACGATGTGTCGCGTACCAAAATGAAGGTCGAGGTCACAGGTCAAAGGTCACTGGCCTAAAAAACAGGAAATCACTGAAGTGTTCGTGTCCGGTCTATATCTGTGAACGTTTTCTATCCACAGTTGCAATTTTTTGTGAGTGGATACACCAGGTGGAGACGATGTGTCGCGTACCGAAATTGAGGTCGAGGTCAGAGGTCAAAGGTCACTGTTGCCAAAAATCAGGAAATCATTGATCGTTGACAGTTTTCTATCTACAGTTCTAATTTTTGGTGAGTGGATGCCCTAGGGGGGAACGATGTGTTGCATATTAAATGTAGGTCAAGGTCAGAGGTCAAAGGTCAGTGTGATTGAAAAATCAGGAAATCGTTAATTTCTAATTTTTTATACGCCCGCCAAAAGGCGGACGTATTATGTGATGGCGGTTTCCGTCTGTCCGTACGTCCATCTGTCCGTCCGTCTGTCCGTCTGTCCGTCCCTCGTGTCCGGTCTCTATCTGGGACAGTTTTCTATCTACAGTTCTAATTTTTGGTGAGTGGATACCCTACGGGGAGACGATGTGTCGCGTACCAAAATGAAGGTCAAGGTCAGAGGTCAAAGGTCACTGGCCTAAAAAACAGGAAATCACTGAAGTGTTCGTGTCCGGTCTATATCTGTGAACGTTTTCTATCCACAGTTGCAATTTTTTGTGAGTGGATACGCTAGGTGGAGACGATGTGTCGCGTACCAAAATTGAGGTCAAGGTCAGAGGTCAAAGGTCACTGTTGCCTAAAATCAGGAAGTCATTGATAGTTTTCTATCTACAGTTCTAATTTTTGGTGAGTGGATGCCCTAGGGGGGAACGATGTGTTGCATACAAAATGTAGGTCGAGGTCAGAGGTCAAAGGTCAGTGTCCCGGAAAAATCAGGAAATCATTAAAAATTTCTAATTTTTTGTGAGTGGATTCAATAGTGGGAAACGAGGTGTCGCATACCAAAATATAGGCCAAGGTCAAAGGTCACTGACCCCAAAATCAGGAAATTATTAAAAATAACTTTTTTTTTGTGTCAGTAGATACATGAGGGGGACATGATGTGTTACATACCAAAATGTGGGTCAAAGATCAAGGTCACTGTGACCCCAAACTCAAGAAATCATTAACTCTTTCCCCCATATAAGCGGGTTTTGACGACTTGTGTAGATCCCAATGTAAGCGTGTTTTGACGAGTGTTCGCCTAACCCATGAAGACGGGTTTTGACGAGTGACTTGAGTTCCCATGTGGTGGATTATTCTTGCAATTTTCGCGTTTACTTTGACTAAAACCTAATTAAAACTATACATTTTCAGAAAGCCAAAATTTCAATAAATCTGACTATATGTACTGCTGGTATGTTTTATGGTAAGGGTAAAATGAAATCAGGAGAGAAACAGAAATAATCGATGGAAAACGCGCAATTTGACAACAAATTTGTTTCGTGTGCTCCAAGACAAACGTTCGAAAAATAGTAAAATCTGCTTCCAAATTCCTGAATATTTCACGTAACGCGAGCATAAACTACCAAAGTATCTAACCTTGATGACTAACTCGTCAAATCTGCCCATCTGAGTTTATTATAAACATTTGCCGGGACCTGTTGATCTCCCGTTTTAAAATTTATCCGCCATTCTTTGGCCCCGCTGTGTTTCGTGGCGGTTTCGTGGACCCGTGGCCATGGCGACCACGTGCAAAAACCCGACTGTCCAATCACGCCGGGCCTCTGAAAAGGTCGCTCAAGGTCACTCAACCATGGGCCAATGAGTGATGCTGTTTTACTTCACCTTGTTACCAGCCTTCGTTCTCCTTTAGGGAAGTACATGGGATTTTTCAGTTATAGCTCGTTCTATACCTGCCATCTCATGATGTAACTGCGAAATCCCGAATGTACGGAAAATAAGCTTTACAATGGTATACGATAATACAGGAATTGCTGCAGAACAACAACAACAGAACGCTGCAAAACGCAGCTAAAATGCGACAATTTCTTCGCTTTTTTCGTGATTTCCAACAGATGGAAAGCAAACACAAAACATTTTTTCGCAAGATTACTTATTTTTAGATTAAACGTTGCTGATATTGATATAAAACGTGAACAAATTACGTAGAATGGGCCTGTGGGAGACCATTGGTAAATATTTTTCCACATGACATGGGACATAAAACGGGATATTTTACATCGCTGGAAACGTGTGAAAATTGAAATCAGTCCATGGGTTAAAGACCTACGCCATTACACATCTGTTATGGGTCAGAGAGAGAAAATTCCCCACAAGTCTATGGGGGAAAGAGTTAAAAGTCACATTTTCATATACCTGTCGAAGACGAGATCATGTAATGCGATGTTGCATTCTGTCCATTCACCCATTAACATTAGTTGTCCATGCGATATCTCTAGTTTCAAGGTATGGATTGATACCAAACTTCGGGTACAGCTTACTCGCATTGCAAAGAGAGATCAGTTTGTCAAGTTTAGCTGCCTATATGTGTTAGGTTGGAATATTCAGACTTGTCTCCCCTGTGACCCAAAAATTTGAAATCATTAAAAATAGCCTTTTTGTGCCAGTAGATACATTAGAGGGACATGATGTGTTACATACCAAAATGTGGGTCAAAGATCAAGGTCACTGTGACCCCAAACTCAAGAAATCATTAAAAGTCACATTTTCATATACCTGTCGAAGACGAGATCATGTAATGCGATGTTGCATTATGTCCATTCACCCATTAACATTAGTTGTCCATGCGATATCTCTAGTTTCAAGGTATGGATTGATACCAAACTTCGGGTACAGCTTTACTCGCATTGCAAAGAGAGATCAGTTTGTCAAGTTTAGCTGCCTATATGTGTTAGGTTGGAATATTCAGACTTGTCTCCCCTACATGTATATGGCATTTGTCCTGTGGAGTTGTCTCATGTTTGATACATGTAAGAAATGGCTACATTTACTTAAATTGTTGTGAAATAAAAACCATACATTTACTAATTTAATGGGGAGAGGGGTCCTTTATGAACTTTATACCTGTTTATTAACTCAAGAACAAAGGTTTACTTATCACTTTCTTCACATCCTTCTACTTTCATGGAAAATTTTCTCGCCTGAAAGGAATCCATTTGAAAGAAAACTACTATTTTCTTGTGTTTGACTATTGTCGATTTCAGTGTGGGATATGTGAGCTCTCGACTCTTGTTTCAAGGTCACCTAGTTACCAAGAGTTCAGCCCATTTTAGTTTATCATTCAATATAAGATGTGATGTGTGTAACATTCTCAGAAGCATAAAATCGTAGACCTTTCTCTGGATTGCTAGCTACCAATTCGGATCAAGGCCATTAACAATCTAGAAATTCAGACCAGTGTAATTCCAGATATACGGGCGTATATTGAAGCCCCTTGGGCTCTTGTTGTGAGTGGATTCAATAGGCGGAAATGAAGTGATGCATACCAAAAATTAGGTCAAGGTCAAAGGTCACTGACCCCAAAATTAGGATATTATTAAAAATAATTTTTTTTTGTGTCAGTAGATACATTAGGGGGACACAATGTGTCACATACCAAAATGTAGGTCAAGGTCAAAGTTCAAGGTCACTGACCCCAAAATCGTGAAATTGTTAAAAATCATGATTTTTTGTGTCCATTGAGAAATTGAGGGGAGACGGTTTGTCATGTACCAAAATTTAGGCCAAGGTCAAAGGTCAAGGTCACTGACCCCAAAATCAGGAAATCATTAAAAATCATGATTTTTTGTGTGCATTGATAGATTGAGGGAAGACGATGTGTTGTGTACCAAAATTGATGTCACGGTCAAAGGTCAAGGTCACTATGACCCCAAAATCAAGAAATTATTAAAAGTCACATTTTCATATGCCTGACGAAGACGAGGTCGTGTAATGAGATGTTGCGTTCTGTCCATTCATCCATTAACATTTGTTGTCCATGCGATAGCTCTAGTTTCAAGGTATGGATTGGTACCAAACTTTGAGTATACCTTACTCGCATGGCAAAGTGGAGCCATACATATGAGATCAATTTGTCAAAGGTCCAGGTCGCAGTCCCCCAAAACTGAATCAAGCTTAGCTGACTAAATGTGTTGGAATATTCGAAGTTCTTTTCCCTGCATTTATATGGTATTGTCCTGTGGAGTTGTCTCCCATGTTTGAAACAGCTACATCAAGTTAAACTGTTGTGAAATAAAAACCATACATTTACTAATTTAACGGGAAGAGGAGTCCTTTATGAACTTCACACCTGTTTATTAACTCAAGAACAAAGGTTTACTTCATCATTTCCTTCTTCCTTCATGAAAAATTCTCTCGTCTGAAAGGAATCCATTTGCAGGAAAACTACTATTTTCTTGTGTTTGACTATTGTCGATTTCAGTGTGGGATATGTGAGCTCTCCGCTCTTGCTTCAAGGTCAACTAGTTACCAAGAGTTAAGCTCATTTTAGTTTATCATTCAATATAAGATGTGATATATGTTACATTCTTATAAGCAAAAAATTGTAGACCTTTCTCTGGATTGCTAGATCAATTGGAATCAAGGCTATTAAACAACCTTGAAATTTGAACCAATGTAACTCCAGATATACGGGCGTATATTGAAGCCCCTTGGGCTCTTGTTTTTTTATGTCTTTGTGCGCCACTTTGACGATTGAGGCTTATTATTCCATTAACCCAGACCTTGCGTTCTAGAAATCGCACCAACAATACAGCTGACCATTAAACTTGCACTGATGACCGGTCAATTAACTCTAGGCTGCATACAGAGGCCCACAATGTTGCGAACCTGGGTAGAGAATATTATAATAATACTTTATTTAACGAGGAGGTAAATTTGGCATACAAATCTTCCAGGACTTTTAAGATACAAAAAAAATAAAACGTGCAGAAACGAATAATAATCAATGAGAAATTCTGAGAGTATGTACACTATTTGAAACACAGATTTGGCAGCCATCACAAATCAATCCCTAGACATTGAGGGATTAACTGAGAAGACATACAGAAAGATTATACATCAAAAGAGACTTGTACAGCTTTTGGTAAGGAGTTCTGTAGTTGGAACTATGAAGGTCCCCTATATATGTGAAAGCTCTTTCTGATGTCAAATCTTTCTGAAGACATGTGAAGATGGCTAATGTTATCATACCACACACTGATGGCAAATAAATCATCAAAGCCTTGTGAAGTAAGAGTTTAGCAGGTTTCAAAGGTGGCACAAACATATTTTGACTCCTGTCAATCAGCAGGACTAACGACAAGTTGTCAGGCAGTTTACCATAGATTTGATACATGGGGAAAGTTAGCTAATAATCCAAGATCATTAATATATAACTATATCATGCCAGTGTTGACAAACTCCAGAATGTCAACAACTGTTTCGCATGCACTGAAACCTTATCTCAACTTGTTAGGTGTAATTTATGCTGGAACATAACCTGCTGTGCTATTTTGGATAATTTTATCCGTTGTTTTGAATCCATTGTTGTGCTATAACGAATTACCCTATGTTTATGTTTCAGTTATTTTGGGAAAAGAGGTTACAAGGTTTACATGCTGCTGATAACAGTGGAGATACTCTTCTCAGTTTAGAGCTTCCTAAAACTATACATGGTAAGATAATTATTCTGCTCTGTTCGAGTCACAAACCGTGTATTTTCCATACATCTTTTACAAAGGGGAAGCCATCTATTTTTATACGCCCGTCAAATTTGACGGGACGTATTATGGTATGGCGTCGTCCGTCCGTCCGTTAACTTTTCTCGTCAACGCAACTCGTCCTAGAGTTTCAGTGGATTCTTTTGATATTTGGTCCACGTGATCGGTACCATGTGTAGATGTGCATGAACTTTTTTCGGTCCGATTCGACGTTTTCTTGAGTTACTCCCCTTGATTTTGGTCTGAAATCCTTGTATTTGGTACCTACTGTCTTCGTCAACGTAACTCGTCTCAGAGTTTTCAATGGATTCTTCTGAAATTCGGTACACATGATCGGTACCGTGTGTACATATGCACGATCCTTTTTCGACCCGATTCAATGTTTTCTTGAGTTACTCCCCTTGATTTTGGTCTGAAATCCTTGTATTTAGCACCTGCTGTCTTCGTCAACGCAACTCGTTCCAGAGTTTTCAATGGATTCTTCTGAAATTTGGTACACATGATCGATACCATGTGTAGATGTGCACGAACTTTTTTCGGCCCGATTCGACGTTTTCTTGAGTTGCTCCCCTTGATTTTGGTCTGAAAACCTTGTATTTGGCACCTACTGTCTTTGACAACGCAACTCGTCCCAGAGTTTTCAATGGATTCTTCTGAAATTTGGCACACATGATTGGTACCATGTGTAGATGTGCATGAACTTTTTTCGGTCCGATTCGATGTTTCCTTGAGTTACTCCCCTTGATTTTGGTCTGAAATCCTTGTATTTGGCATCTACTGTCTTCATCAACGCAACTCGTCCCAGAGTTTTCAATGGATTCTTCTGAAATTTGGTACACATGATCGGTACCATGTGTAGATGTGCACTAACTTTTTTCGACCCGATTCGACATATTCTTGAGTTACTCCCCTTGATTTTGGTCTGAAATCCTTGTATTTGGCACCTACTGTCTTCGTCGTGAATGCAACTCGTCCCAGAGTCAACGCAACTCGTCCCAGAGTTTTCAATGGATTCTTCTGAAATTTGGCACACATGATCGGTACCATGTGTAGATGTGCATGAACTTTTTTCGGTCCGATTCGATGTTTCCTTGAGTTACTCCCCTTGATTTTGGTCTGAAATCCTTGTATTTGGCATCTACTGTCTTCATCAACGCAACTCGTCCCAGAGTTTTCAATGGATTCTTCTGAAATTTGGTACACATGATCGGTACCATGTGTAGATGTGCACTAACTTTTTTCGACCCGATTCGACATATTCTTGAGTTACTCCCCTTGATTTTGGTCTGAAATCCTTGTATTTGGCACCTACTGTCTTCGTCGTGAATGCAACTCGTCCCAGAGTTTTCAAATGGATTTAAATTTGGTACACATGATCAGTATCATGTGTAGATGCGCATGAACTTTTTTTCGAACCAATTCAATGTTTTCTTGAGTTACCCCCCTTGATTTTAGTCTGGAATCCTTTTATTTGGCACCTACAGTCCTACTGAACGAAACTCATCCTAGGGGTTTCATTGCATTCTTTTGAAATTAGATACCCATGTTTGGTGCCAAGTGCACATGTGCATAAACTTTTTTCAAGTTGATTCAACAGTTTCTTGAGTTACTCCCCACTATTCTATGGATTCTTTGAAATTTGGTACATATGATCGGTACCATGTGTAGATGCGCACAAACTGTTTTTGAGCTGATTCTATGTTTTCTTCAGTTACTCCCCTTGATTTTAGTCTGAAATCCTTGTATTTGGCACCTACTGTCATTTTGACCCCATTCATCAGGCTGATGAACTTACTTTTGCAGCTTATAGTAAGCCAAATTTTGTTTTAAAGTTACTGATGCATACATAAGCTCATAACCGGGGTTGGGGGAACATGCACCCCCACAGAGTAAGAGTAACTGGAGTTCTACCTGCTTCCACAAATACCGCTCCAGGCCCTTATGTACCTCCCCCCCCCTCCCCCGATCTGACTTCCAAACCTGCCTACACCACTTATACAACAATGATGGCTTATACATGTGCAGTATTATGACAATTGCAACAATACAAACAACATACAGTCCAGGCATGTTCATTTGTATGGTTAACCTTTGTCTATAACAAAATTCAAGAGATATAAATGTTGTTTATCGACTGTATTTTTTACGGGCGTATCTTGGGTTCAATTGAACTCTTGTTGACTTGGAGTTATTCCCCTTGATTGAAGGTGCGTATTTCAGTTAGAAGACGTACATGAGGCCATACAAAGTTGGAAAGTTGGTTCTCCGGCCCCTCACACATGGTTCATAACCTTGCATGTCAAATCTTTTATTTGAAATTTTAGAGCAAAAAAATCCCCCAAAAAACGACGACGGTAAAAACACCGGAAGCTATCGTCTGCTGAAAAGCAGGAAACTGCAAAGTTTCGAATTTAGACGTTTTAAATGTTTTTTTGTTTTGTTTTTTTATTTTTTAATTTCTTTTTTTCTATGGGTCCTGGTGAATGCGTGAAATGAGCTGTTGTGAGTGTTGGTGAAATTGATCAATTTCGGGTGGTCAATATTTAATCAAAAGTTATTTCTGACATTTTCCTGTCAGTGAAAGACAAAAGTATATCTCCAAGTAATCCCATCATGAATATTTATTTCTATTATCAACTTACATGTTCTTTCGGTGAAAGTCATTCCTCCAAACTCATTTTCGCATGAAAAACACAACTTCTGTCTGATCTGAGTTTGCACACTTTGCAGAGACTGAGTCACATGAAAAGTCTGACTGCATATTGAACCATTAACCCTAGTGCTGTCGGACAGTTACACGCTGGTCGAAGCCAGGCTGTAAAACCTTTCAAAATGGGCTCAAAAACGGTGACTGTCAAGTCGTTGGAATTCATAAATAAATTGAAATAATGGATGGTATTTGATGCACGATACATCAATTTGAAACCCTGAACATACATTCATAACACATTTGGCATTTTACAGCTTTAAAAATATTTAGGAATCGCAATTTGGCAAAAATATTGTAATGTAAAACTCAAGTAAGAAATTTAATCATGTTCAGATTACTGATGATGGACGGTCTGTTTTGCTTCATCCCGACCAAATAACTCGTCTAAAATCTTAAAGATGTCACGATATGTATTCCTGATTACACGTAGCATAACGAATACTGAAAATTATTAAACATTCCACGAAAATCGGTAAAAATCCTGTTGGTTTATGTGATGTGTTTTCGCTCATTGAAACCAAACGCCATTCTGACTTGTCTAATTCGGCCACGGCGCATGCGTACTTGGCGATATTTTTTGATAATGCGCAGTTTGGCCGATCAGAAAAGTTGGGTTACATCAGGTGATCAGAATTCCCGCGGTTGAATGAAAAAGATTCAAAACACATGACCATTTTACCCAATAAAATCGACAAATTTCTACTATATCCTTGTAGTAGCTTGTGTGAAAATAAAAGCAGAGTTGTTGCCCTTCAATTTGATATCTCGAACGTGGAGAGTGGCTTCCTGGATTTCGTTGTAGAAGGTTGTAAACAAGGTGGGTTATTACCCATTTTAACGAACTTTTCTGAATAAATGACGCTCTGTTTCACATTTGTAGATCTTCGTATAACAAAGTGCCTTTTTTTACTAACAAATACCGAACTTCCGTGAAATAAATTGAAGAAATAATACATTTTTGGTTTGATTTTTCCACACGTGGCTCCAAATTGTTTCGAAAGACTATCAAAATCCGATGGTTTCTCCGAACGTATATATCCTGAGTCGACACTGGGAACATGACAGGACTTCGAGAAACGTGTATACACGGAGTTGACAGGATAAGGGTTAAAATACGGAACGGAACTCTATGGTTATAATGACATTATTTTTTATTTATCTCTGAAATAGTCTCCACTTGTTTTCAGGTAATTTTTATACACTTCTATATTGAACATCAATTGATAATAATTGACGTTGAGTACATAGATGAAGATTAAGTTATTAAGTCCGATGTGTTCCAGTTGATGATCATACTTTCAAACATGCCAAGGGAGACAACTCTGTTCAGAGATGAAAAAAAGAACACATGCGCGATTTGAATTCGTAAATCTGTTTCTGTTTAGCCGAGAGCAATGTTTACCACTAAATTAGCAGTGTTGGTAACCGAAAATACGTCCGGTACTGTGGAAAAGTTTCTATATTTATTCGGTCTCAAAAAACATTTTCACGGGTGGTGAGAAACGTCAACCAACTAATGTTCGAGACGCATTTACGAACTTTAATATAAAAAATGCCAAGGAACAGAATCTGATGTTTATCAGGCGATGCAAGGATTCTTCAACAGAAAGGTTTCTCCATCAGCAAATACAATTTTATGGTACCTGTATTTATGAAACACAAAAAAGGCCGCCCGCGTGGTTTTGAAATAAAGTGCCGGAGAACCAACTTTGTAACTTTGTGTGGCCTAAGAACTAAAAAGCAAACAACACAAATAGTTATACAATAGATGTCACAATTTTTCTTTCTTTTAGCCATCTGTTGACTGCTGATTACTTTTACCTTGCCTTCTGCGAAAGACTAGATGCTCAAAATTTTACGACTTATTTTTGGTTCTGCATTCTTCAGATTAAAATAAGAATTTAATGTATTTATTTCATGTTTCTGGTTCATTCCATTTAGTCTTCCAGAACTACTGTATTTTTATGTTAAAATGTATGATTGAATCTCCTATTTTGTTACTTAGGTGTGGGTCCAGAGTTGACAGCGGATAGTGTATTACAGAGTATATCAGCAGCTCTACACATGAATACACAGCCAGTCACTGGACAGAACGCCTCCAAGTCATCCATTATCAAAAACCCGGGCGTTCATATTGATGCTAGCCAGCCACACATACAGGTAAAACTGTGTAGGCAAACTGGGTTTGGGGGAATCCCCTTTTGAAATTAAGATAATACTGCTTTCTAAACAAATGCCAAACGCTTTTTCTACTCAAAAATCGAACCCCCAGGTTCACGGCTTATTATACTGCACTGCAGCGGCTAGATAGTTAGAGCTTCAGCCTCTCAAGCTCGGTACTTCAATCCCCGGGTGTGTCATAACAAAAACTTGAAAGATAGAACAAGGACTGGTTTGCTCAGTGTCAGTATAATGTGGCTGGGTGGAGTGTCATGTCTGCCTATGGCATGATACTTCATTGGGACAGCACTATAAAATGGCAGCATTAGGATTGCTCTATCACAAGTAGGCATTCCGCCCCATCCCTTCCCTTTGCCCCTCATTGTGATATAACTGAAAAAAAATGTTGAAAGTGATGTTAAAACCTACTGTATAGAGTAATTCTAATCTGTCATAAGAGTCTACTAACTGGGGCACCTGTGAGGTTACGGGTGTGAAAAGGAATAGGACCCCACCCGTGGGGTCCCGGGTGTTGAAAGGAATAGGACCCTACCCGTGTGGTTTTCGGCTGTGATATGACTGAAATAGTGTTGAAAGTGACGTTAAATCCTATTCACTCGCTCATCCTTGAAGTGTTTGTCTATAGGGAAATGTCAGAGTAAGAATAGGCTCCAGCTCCTCAGAGCTTGTCGTAAGAGGCGACTAACTGGGGTACCTGTGTGGTTTCCAGGTGTGAAAAGGAATACAGGCCCTAATCTAGCACCTCTCAGCGTCCGATATTCGGACGCTGCCGTTGGCTTCGGGTGCCCTTGCCGCTGGCAAAAAAAAAAATCATTACCCGGTGACCAGTTTTCGTCATTACCACGTGTTGCGCGAAAGTCCAATTTTGTGTGCCTGGCAGACTTCTATCATTGGAATTGTGACCTCCATTTCTGAAATATTATCTCAAATCAAATTCCCATATACAAGTTTTAATCTAAAAGAGTAAAACGTAAAGTTTCTCTGTCATTCACTTTCGTTTCGGCTCTCGACATCACGCATGTTCAGGGACACGCTTATGGTATTGCGTCCTGGTTAGGGCCCCAGAACCAGGACAGGAAGTGCAAGGCGCTGTTCAACCCCTGTTCAAGCAGCCGCTCAGCTCGTCGCAAAAGAATTACAATGCCAAACTCCACGTGATATGAAAGGGACAAACAGCGGGCTCTAGACAAGTCCGCTGCCTGTACGATGATGCTAACATCGTTGTTTTGCCGGCCATATTAGTCAGAAGGAAGCGGCTAGTCCCACTGAGGCAGATGACACCAAGCGTACGTACAACGCGTACACAGTTGCATGTGCCTATCAAATTACCTCCGTTGACGAAATCAAGTGTTTATTCATTGATATCCTTTGATCTAAATTAAGAAATAATGGCATATCTTTGGAACACAAATTCTGCAAGACAATATAACATTTTGAATAGACGTAATATTACTTTCACAGGCAAATACTGAAATAGACCTACAATTGAAATAAGATTGAGCATTAACAGATTAAATTAATTTCATTTCACTGGCTTCTATAATTTTTATTTACTAACTTCATTTTGACCAATAATTTGAAAATGCAAACAATTTGTAAAAAATTACTACACATAAAAAAATCTGAAAATACAGACAGCAATTATACAAAAGGCATGGTGAAACTTGTACCAGAACAATCTATACATATTTCGAGGTTTTAAAGAGATTTGGATAACCAGAAGTAAAATGAGGTATTGATAATTGTGTGTATATCAATCAGGATACTGAATATTCTTCCATTTTATCTGTGTATGGGGTTTTATTTATTGCTGAAACTTCAGAAAAGAGTTTCAAAATGCTTTCAGAGAGCATCATTTATCAGTTCATTCACAAAAAAAATCCGCGAGCTGCGAGGGGGGGTCTCCCCACCCACCCACCCCCCCCCCCCCGCAGGCTCTCATGGCGAGCGAGGCTTCGCAACTTTGATTGCCCCTCAACCGGATTACCAACCCCTGCCTTTCATTTCTAAATTAGGGCCTGGAATAGGAACCAAACTTCGCGATATGACTGAAATAGTGTTGAAAGCGACGTTAAATCCTATTCACTCAACGTTATTTAATCAGATGATCATATATTTTAAGATTCTACTGGACTACAGTTTGAAGTATTTTGATTTGGCTTTTCTGTTGTCAGGCGACAGTAGTAACAGATGATGATATTAGAATGCAGGAGAGATTAGTAACAGATGCACGTAACAAGCTCAAAGATGCTATCAAGGGATATGCCTAGAGGACCAGTGATTTGTTGTAGAAGGTATGTTATAACTTCATTCAGTGTTAAGCTCTCTAACATTCAGTCACTTAAAGGCCATCCACAATAATATTTCTGTTTCCAGTAACCTTACCTACCCATATATTTTGCAGTCAAAAAAAAGTTTAGATAGACAATTTTTTTTTATTTCTATGTTTTTCAGTAGTACTCCTTGAAATACTATACAAAAAGGTCAAAAATCCACTAAAAAAAATAATAAAAGAAATAAAAAATTTAAAATTCCTGCCTACCTACCTACCCAAATTTTCTAAAGTTGGTTACTGGAAACAAAAATATTATTGTGGATGGCCTTACAGACCAGAATCCAACATGATTAAATAGAACAGTTGGCACGAATGACATCTTGAGGAGCACATTATTCCAAAATATGTTGTTTCTGATCAACTTGTGCATTATTGATCCAAGTGGGATCACAGAAACTGCTGATGATAATTTGGCATGCTGCAATTTATTGCACCCCTTCAAATTTCAAAAATGATAGACTGGAAATAAACTTTTTTCTGCAAAACTTACTTTAAAAGCAAGAAATATAAGTTGAAGCTGGTCTACACGTCAGTGATTGGATGATGAGACTTTATCCTACATTTCCCATTGTTCAGTCAATGTCCATCATTGTATTCAGCTAGCTCTTTTCACTTGACAACAAGTGATTGTCTATTTATGTTAGGGGACCAGTTTCTCTAGTTCAGCTAGGGAGATCGCTAATTGCTTACTACGTAGTCAAGACATATCCTTAACAATTACGTCAGATTATGCGAGATCAAGGCTCGAAATTAGCATTACACACATGCACAACATATGCACAAATGCATGTATTTTTTCTTGTTGCACATAGCTACACTCACAGACGGAGAGTTGAGAAAATGGACCATCAATCATGCCGCCTATAACTGCCAATTATCTGGAAAATTTGCTAGAAAATGTCCTCCCTTTGACGAGGGTAAAATAGTTCGTTATCCATACAGTCTACCATTCAAGCTGTGGATTGGATTAGGGCTGTTCCAGAAAAAAGTACATGGGGGGGACAGACGGCACTTCATATATTTACGTATGGGTCGTGGGGTAAACGAGTTATATGATTACATGGGTGGTTGTCTGGATGATAAACTGATTTATGTGGGTTGTGGGTGATGGAAAAGAAAACTAAATTCTGGTGGTTGTTGGGGGATTTAATAAAAGTTGCACAAAATAAATCTAGAAGGCGAGTTCTTCTTCACCAAATACCTTTTTTTGACGGGTCGCCACACCAAGAACTGCGCGATCGAGAAGAAGTTCGTCTGAATTCACTCATCAGAATTTACCCTCGGGGCGATTATTCTGTTATAAGGAGGCACATCATGTGACACAGTTTGTTTGTGCAGAGGAATATGTTCGAATCCGGGAAATACCGAATGTCGTCACATGATCAATCTCGACCAATAGAACAGATTTTCAGAATCTCAAGAAAATTCCCGGACTTTCAGTCTCACCCGACCATGTTGTTGTTGTTGCAATTTTTGTAGATAATGAATCTCCGTTAAACCATTCTAGCAAACGGCAAATCTTTTGGCTTGGGTTTGAGAATGCCTCAAAAATATAAATTTTGTGAATAGAATTCGAGTTATGTACCTCCGGGGGGTTAATAAGTTCGAAATAACTGGTTCCCGTGCGTTTATACATTGATTTCCAGAACAGTGCGTTCTCCCCGCAGAGTCGTATTTCCCAAAATAGACTCAGCCGACTCAGCTTCCTGTTAAGTAGGTCAGGGAAAGCTGAATGCCTGTAGCTCTGTCTGCAGTCTGACCAGCTGAGGGCATGTTGTTCTCGCCCCGTGGATGTAACTGGAAGCAGTACGTAACCGCGTGTTTGTTGGCGGCAGTTTTCATAGGGAAGTTTCTATGGCTCACTGTTGACAATGTCAGACGTATATTTGTAGTTTTCAGTCGACTATGTACAAAATTGTTGACAGGACGACTGACATAAAGGACTTTGAAACTGGAGTCAAAAACAAATTTAAATGGTCATGGCTGGAGGAAAAATAAATATCAGTGGCATCTGACGGTGCATGTTGTGCAACGATAAACTGAAATACGTAACCACTGGCAAGAGTGACTTGAATAATCATTTTAAACTTGCAAAAAATCTCAAATCTAATAGAATATTTGCGAAAAAGTTGTGCCCAGCTGGGCTAAAACGCAATCATACATACATATAAAACATACAAAACAAACTGAACATCAGACAACAGATAAAACATGCAAATAATAAAAGGGTTTCCATTTACCTGTGCCCATTGTAATACGATGGAGTGCCCAATCAAACCAACCAACATTTATCCAACATTAAAATAGCCATATTTTATAATAATCATAGGCAAATTTTGCGGTTGCTTTAGCCATGATAAAGTTTGAGCCATCAACAAGTTGCTTGAAAACGAGACTTTGCTTTGTCTGTTCGCTGCCTAGCTAAAATATCCATCACGCACTTATTATTACCTTTGCGCCCTATTGGACATTCATTAACTTGAGAAAATGGCCCACGATGAATAAAAATACCATAATCGATGTTGTGATCATCCCCTGTATACACGGCGTCTATTATGACGGAAATGCCCATCTTCTCGACCCTCAATTTCAGGTCATTTTGAGGCTCCATAAGGATAATTTTATCATCTGTAATTAATATATGATCGACGAAGGGCAATTTAGTCTGCCATTTCGGTATTTTTATTTATCGCGGCGCATTTTCTGAAGTTAATGAAGCTTATCGGCATAGCATTGAGGGAAGGGGGACGCTATGAATCTTAGCTATTCACTGCCTCGCAATCTCATGTTGAGTGGACAAAGCCAATTTCATTTGCTTCCAATAGTGTGGCGTCTACATCACAGGTGTTCAGAGTTTTTTTTACAAAGATCCACCCCAATCTCTGATCGAAGAGCGGCACCTTCAGTGGTTTGGCTGGGTTGATGAAAATGGGGGGGGAATTTTTTTTTTGCAAAGACCCACTCCAATCTCTGATCGAAGAGCGGCACCTTCAATGGTTTGGCTGGGTTGATGAGAATGGCGGGGAAAGAGTTGTTGAACAGTTTCTTAAGGCAGTAAATTTGGGGCAATACTGGTCGCCTTTTGACAAATCAGGTTTGGTGATTTACGTCAGTTAAGGAATATATCTATATAAGAACTAGATGAACTGAAGGAATCAATTTTGGGGGAAAAAAGTGAGACATTTCAAACGATTTATCAATGCCCTGGGAACACAAGTTGGGCCAATGCCGGCAACAGAACTGCATGGTACAACAACAAAGAATATTTTTTTATACATATATATATTTGGATGTCCAGTGTATATAACCAATTTTAAGTGACAATATTGCCTGGAGGTAGAGAGATACATGTACAAATACAAAAATGCAAATAACAACAGTACAGAAAATACAGTTTTATGGATTGTTGGCTTGAAGATATTTTTTTTATTTACATGGGTTGTTGGGTTGAAGCACGTTTATTTTAAGTGCATGGGTTGTTGGGTTGAAAGTAACTGTATATCTAAATCTGGTGGTGGTTGGTTACAAATTATATTCAATAATATGGGTGGTGGGGATAAAAATATATTTAATTACCCGGTGGTGGGGGCAAAAAAAAAGTGCCTTCTGTCCCCCCCATGCGTTTTTTTCTGGAACAGCCCTTACCCATATGGGTATTTTTATCCCAGGTGTCACTCCACACTGTTTCTTAGTCCACTTTCACCTTGTGTTTGACATTTCCAAACTGTGCAAAACAAAGGGAACACGGAGCAACATTCAAACTTTTTCGGCAGCCAGTTGGCAAATAAACACAGTAAAAACACTGATCCTGCTGAGGAAATGGAGAGTGAGTCCGGCTGTAGTTGAATTCATAGAGTCCGGACGATGTTTCAGAAACCTGCATGAATCACGCAACAGCAACATCAGACATATGTACATATGCCTGGCATTAGTAGAGCCCAAAGTAGTAAAGTTTACAGATATCAGGATAAATTTACGTCTTTTTTTTGTGCATGTAGGAAATTGCTGTGCATGTACATGTGAAATTTAGGTGCACACTGTGCATGCAATTTTCTTGCCCTAATTCGAGCCTTGCAGATGCCACCTTCTTGGTTGATATTGGTTGGAATGAATTCGTAAAATAACAAGTCAAGGCTGCTGTTTTTGCATAGATCGTGAAGTACTCCACGGTATCACCTGAGTATAATGACGCTGTAGTCTGAAGAGTCGATTGTCTCCCTTCGACCATGCAGTAATTTCTCAATCCAAATTTCCAGTCCTCTTCATTGAATGACTAAACATGAATTTAGAATCCGAAAATATTTTCTTCCATCTCTCCATGTG
The DNA here is from genome assembly GCA_036873755.1 of Hanleya hanleyi. NCBI lineage: Eukaryota > Metazoa > Mollusca > Polyplacophora > Lepidopleurida > Hanleyidae > Hanleya > Hanleya hanleyi. Next base: position 153,981 of record JAVTVY010040690.1, on the reverse strand, counting down.
TGACTTGTTCAGAGTGGATTTTCTCCTGTGGAAAATTCTGTCTGTGTTTCATAGGTTGTGACTGTCAGTCGGACCAGTTATGTTACTAACAGACCTATTGGTCACAAACTGCCAATGAATTTTGGATCCAAGATTGTAATCAGGATTGGACTTCTGGTGAGCATTGATTGGCCATAAAAACTGATTGGATCAGAAATTGTATCAGATGTATTTTAAAATCTACAATATTTAATTCTCCAAAATATCAAAACCACCTCTCCCAAGTTTAGAATGAAAACAATCTGGGCCAGTTTGATTAGCCACCTCTCAAATTTGACGTAATGATGTTGGGTGGGCTGACCTTATCTCTGGAGGCCGTATCTTGAAAAAATGGTTGAGAATCTTGATTGATGCTGATTATTTTATATGTTATAGAGGAAAGGTCAGGCTACCGGGTGTGGTGGGTCATTTATGGCAGTGAATATATGAACGAATATAGTTTTCTGAAGATGTGCTCAGCCAATTTACTATATATTAAGTAAGATCTTTTTTCAGTGGTTTGTTGCAAGTGACGGCAACAAATCTGTTTTCCACTCACATAGTCGATTATCTCCCCTTGACCAGAGCTTGCCTGTTTAGGATGCCCTCTCAAAGTCTCAGTATACATGTACTGGCATGTGATACTGTACTTTTGTGTCCGCAGTCCATACAGTTATTTCTTCATATCCCATTGACTGGGCTTTCGATTACATCAGTTTGAGCACATTAGAAACACTGAAAAACCAGCCCAAATTTTCAAATAAAATTTAATTTTCAATATATTGGTGGTTGAACTTGAAATAGCTTTGAAATTGATGATATTTACGGTAAGTTCCCTAAGTATTCGTGACCGGAAGTGAATATCACAGTCGTGAAAAACTGACCACTTCCGAATAGTTTGTGCAGGTCAGTTCAGAAAAACGGGCGTTTTCGTAAATTAGAGTCCCCATATTAAATGCCCATACCGTTCACAGTGAAAGGTCACAATACGTCGATTGTGGTGTTTATTTAATTTTGTGATATTTACCCCAGACAGCACTCTTAAATGATATAAGATCGACAACCACGAGATATTCACTATACTTTGTGCGTAGAATGAAGCCTAATATACTTCTGCGAAGTTCAGTGGTACGAACATGTGTGGTCGAGGGGAAACACGGAAGCAAAACCCGGAAATGTTTGTTGTGCGTTTAGATTTGTCAGGCAATAATTCGCAATTGATCAAAGGATAAATAAAGCATTCTTTCTGCTCTTTAACCATTAAATTAGGTTCGAATAATTGACTGCGATGATCGGCTGACAATGAAGAGATTAGTTTCATAGGACGCCCGGCCAATTTAAAATCACAAATTCGCGTATACCCTTGTATTAGTACATACGGGACAAGGGCATATTCTGTCACTTAGACATTCTGATATTTTCTTTATTTTCTCTTCAGGACATGCTTGAGAACTTGCAGAATTTTTTTCACGGCCGAGAAGACTAGGCACAACTATCACAGTGACGCCAATGATGTTTACGTGAAAATATACAACTTTCTAATGAAGAAACACAGATTACGTCATTTTCAGATTGAGAATCAAACCTAATAATTTCTTAATTGCACTTCATTGAGAAATATTGTGGAAGGGCTTTTCAAACTGTTTATGTCAATGAAACGAACAGCAAATTAAGCCAGTGCCCGACACTATCTGAAGACCCATATCAGGGCCAACCCGACAGAGACCCATATCAGGGCCAACTCGTCTGAGACGATATACAATCTTCCCAGCTGGAACGAGCTCATCCCGCCATGAATAGCGGCTAAACGAAAGACATGAATTGCTTGCCCATTCTAACAATTCACTGTATCCCTTCGATCATTTATTAACAAATGTATGAAAACACTTTCATAGAATTAGGTGGGGTCTGTAGACATGGAAGAATGAAAGTTTCAATATGCCACGTGTTGGTTGTACATTTTCCCGCCATACGGAGTTGCAATAACATCACGTGATCAATACTTGGATAACATGGCACGTGGGCCAAACTTTCGCTTGTACAAGGTTCCCGCTTCATAATATATTCAGCCAACACAACCTCAATATATTATGCCTTCGTAACAGTGAGATCACGACTCTCATGAAAAAAAATAAAAAAATTGGTTCAATCTGTTTCAGATGTAAATGTATTCTGGAATATTTCTGACGAAAGACCGATCGATAGATGATGATGACGAAACAGCGAAATGTACAACCGTGTTTTTATCTTGTATTACTTCAGGGTTCAGCAAAATTAATTCACATTTCAGACAGTATAATTTAGAGAACAAGTAGACAGAAAACCTATTAGTTTATTCCATCTTTTTATTTTCTTAACTTTTAATCTCAACCCACTATTCCCATCACCTCCGCTTCAGTTGCTATTAAATTACCGCCTATGATCTCGGCTATATTACGTAAACGTCTCTTCCGACATTCAACTTTTGTGTCAATAATCAAGTCCGAAGTACCGTAATATCTTCACTAATAGTGTAAAAAAAATCTCAAAAGTTCTAATTTTCAATGACTTTCAAGGCCTTTAATTTTCAATATAAAAATTATGCACTTTTACAAACTTTTAAGGACCCATGCGAACCATGAAACAATGATACCGTGCACAATGACGCCGTTCCATGCTTTTTACGGCTATGAAGATTTCGATGCAGCCATATGTCATGGTTAATCCTGCACGTCACAGCTTTCCTTTCATGATAATTCTCTGAATAATATCCTCGTTTCTATTTTATCCAGGGGTGATTGAAGAGAATAAGTCTGTACTATTGCTTGCTCCTGAAAAGTTGAATATAAGACCGCAAACTTCTTTCGGTATATGCATCACCGTGAATTCCACGGCCATAAAATATTCTGAATCGCCGCGTTCGTTGGAAATGATACATTTCTAAATTATTTTTGTCTGAACAGTACAAAATATGTTTTCAGTATCATAGCTGGGAATCTCAACATTCGTGTCTTCGAAAAACAAATTCCGAAGTCGGACCCAAACAGGCGCGTTTCTGGTTTTAGGGTGAGGCGCACGTGGCATACAGTCGCCAAAATTAATGCAACTTGGGGTTGGGGTTGATCGTAAATCTCTACCCCGCGACTAAGAAAATCCGTGGTTCAAATGTCCGGTCAAACTTCAGCATTATATATTTTTAAGACCGAATGAAACGTAACTTCCAGTTCTTCATTTTGATATTTTCAGTATAATATCGAATGTATGCTCTCTTCAATCGGCAATGTTTAATATCGCACGTCCCCGTAAACCGGCAATATTCCCAATTTAATGACAATGAGAAATCGCGGTTTAAACATTGGATACATTTCGTTTGAGACATAATGAAAATCAACTAAGTTGTTACAGTTATGTTCAAAATGTTCAAACAGTTTGCAAGGTTTATGAAATACTAATTCTAAGGAAACTCGTTGATCTGGAAGTTTTTCCATCGCACTACTACATAATATTATCAATCTCGCGACTACGATAAATGGGGGATTTTCGAGTAGTTAGGACCGCGGTTTTTCGCGAATGGGCCGTTTCCGATTACTTAGGGAACAGTGTCACGTGACTTGGCGAAAAATGCCCGTTTTCGAATTTACTTAGGGTCGCGAATACTTAGGGAACTTACCGTACTTACAAATGTTTTATAGAATTCAGCTGAGATTGACCCAAAAATATGTGCTACTCATTTTCTCCAATCTGAAAGTTTATCTAATATGGGCGCATTTGATTGGGGCTGGTCAGTAAAATGTCCCAGCCAGCAGGCACTCTAAATGCTTCATTGCATACATGTATGTATTATACATGTTCATTCCTGCCCCTCCGAGACAAAGTAGTCTGAAGCTTCATAGACATTTGAGTTCCTTTGTAACTTGCTCTAATCAAGGAACATCAGTCTGTTTGACTAGCACATTGTTTGACTAGCACATATCATTGACCTGAATGACGAATGTGGAAAACAAAAAAGACCAGTTCAGTACAAGGTCGATTTCAAACCTTGTTTCCAGGTCATCCTTAAAAATATGTGTGTTGGGCGTAACCCGCCCACTCCATCAAAAACCTGCCGACCCAAAAGTTTTTATTGGCCATCTGTCGCTGTAAACGTTTTTTTTCTTCTTCAAACAGCCATATTGTTGTTGTCATTGTTAAATCGCGAAGGTTGTGAATTTGTCAACCGAATCATATATCGAAGATGCGATTTTATGTTTGCTCATATGGAGATAAGGATGGGTGATCACCCACGGCCAAACGGCCAACGTCCGTGCCATCCTTCAGTCTGTTCTCCACATGTCAGGCCTTGTTTTTCATCAATATTTACGAGAATCCAAACAGATTCTTGCAATCTAACTCTCTGGGAATCCTAATCTATGATTTGTATACAGATTGCTGAAATTATTTTGCAGGAGTGCTGACGGGAATTGGATTTGCGTGGAAAAGCAAGCCCTGCCTGTCCATCACTCCAATAACATATCTCCTGAAGATTTATTGGCAGGCTTTCCTAATGTATACCACATGTGATGCTGCAATGGACCACTAGCTTATTGAAAAGATTGTACCCAGCCTTAAAGTGTAACTGTGGTACTTTTGCAAGTTTACATCATATCCAAGTCAAGATAATCTTCCAAATTATAGAAATTATACCCTGTTTCTGGTTTGAGACTTTAATTTCAACAATTTCAATGTTATTAGTGTTAATATAGTGCACAGCACCACAAATATGTCAGAACTTCTGGCTTATTATGGAATGATAAACCATGACATCACAATGCAACATTGTTACAAAACTGTTCCATTCTCTACATTGCTGTGACGTCCGGCAGACGGTGCAGGATGCTCGAAGTATGAAGTATGGGGCAGTGCAGTTTTCCCTTCCACTGTAGAAAGCTGCCGGAGGCAGAATATGAGTGAAATGTTGAGGGAAAACTTCGCTACGTTTTGTTATTCACATCGGTATCATCAGGGATTCATTCACGTCAGTTCTACGTACCGAATTTCGGTTCGTAGATTGAGTTTAAAAACTCAATTTTTCATTTCAAAACTGAATTATTTGAGTAAAAAATCAATATTTTTCACCAAAATATTTATACTCAATTTGTGTGTTGGAAACTGAATTTTCAAGCTTTGGAAACTGAATTTTCAAGCTTCGTAAATTCGCAATTTCAATACCCGGTTGTCGGGAAATCATCTGGTAAAACTCAAATGAACGCCATGGTCGCAGTAACAAATGTGAATCTGTCGGCAGCAACAACAACATCAAATGTAAACTCTGTCAGCTGTTCTGAATTTACCTCGGACGACTTAGTCTGTTAACAGGATATATTCATCCGAGGCTGGTTCGTCCGAGGTAATCTTAGTTACATCGTATATTTCCGTGGAAGAATCCCGAATACTTACGAAACGTATTTTCACTGTACAGTCACCATTTTTGTTTGATTTTGATTTTGTTTCTTCGAACGGAGTGAGATACAAACGATAATAAACACACGTTGTGACTAGTCTTCGTCGAATGCCAATCGCAAGTATTTCTTTGTGTATTCTGTGTGGTCTGTCTTGAGAAAATAGTAATACTGTATCATTTTCACTTTTGCCTGATCAAACGAAAGTTGACACGAACGTACAGCGTGCGTTTTGAGCTCATGACAAGGGAGTGAACTCTTTCTGTGGCGACTGTCACTTGCAAACGTTTTTGAAGTGTTTCGTTGTTGTTTTTTCCCTTCTTTTTTTTGTTAACAAGATTCTATCAAATTAAAAATAAAAACAATATCATCATCAAGACTCCTATTATATAATCATCATGTAACTATTTTATAAACCAGTATGATTTTGTTTTTCATCGTTTCTTTCTGACAACCTAATGATGGAAATGTGTATATAAACGCAATCAACCACACAAAATGGTTTTAATTACACAAAAGGTTAAAAATACATGAATTGGTAACAGCAGACAAGGTTCATAGAAGGTGACATTTACCCTGGTTTGTAAAAAAATGATATACTAAACTTTTGGGGAAAAAATGACCCTGGTTTGTAAAAAATTTATATACTCAACTTTAGGGGGGAAAAATGCTGATAAATTTTATTTTAACTCAATTTGACTGTAAAAAAAACTAAATTTTCCGGACTTCGGTTTGTAAAATTTGGACTTCTATGAATCCCTGATCGTGAATATGACATACACTTACACAAGTGCCACAATTACACTTTAAATTTAGACTGAACGAGACGTTAAACCTTAATTCTCTCTCTCCTTTGAATTTAGATCATAGCTATCAGCCACGTATTTAATGACGGACATTGGCCTATTTTTCTCAAGGTGAAATTATATGAAGGGATTGGAGTTTCCCAGGTTTATCTGGATTTCCATTTATTTTGTAATTTGTGAAAAAAAATTCAGGTTTGCCAATTTAGTCCCAAACATCTATGTTGTAGTACAGCTACATAGATATCAGCCAGTATAGGAGACAGGCTTACCTGCCGGTTAAAACCCTGAGAGAAGTAGTCGGTCACGTCCTGTCAGTCTCAAGTCCAGTATCTTCTCTGGCTTATTTTCCAAGCCCGCGAGTTACTCTCATTGGCTAGAGGGCAATCAGCGCCATCAGCGCCCTCTACCAGCGGAGATAACTCTATAATAAAGCACTTCCCTGCAATAATCTGACACTATTCGTCAACAGTCTATTTATCTAAACTGACAAGACAGTGAGAAAACCTATTCTCACTACACCCTTCCCCCTTTTCTTTTTTGGGGAAGGGCATACCAGCGACTGACAAGAGTCTAAAACTCCAGCAAAGTATTCCCAATGATAAAAAACATACCATAAAAGTACGGAACTGTACCTAAAGCTTTCTCTACTTTGAACTGGGCTAAAAACCGGACATACCATAGAAACAAACTTCATAAAATTAGTCCGACAATAAAATACCCAACCCCAGATCATGGTAGCTGATCTCTAACCCCAACCCTCAGGTCGATTTTTCAGCAGACCTCTAATTTCCCAAAGGAGACCCAAAGGAGCTGGAGCGAACTGGCCCACTTTTGGTACCAGTCCGACTCACTCTGGAATATACCTTTCCCCCCCAACCTCCCCTTCCCCTCATAAATTAAGGGCTCACTCAATTTATAATTTGTCAGCCCCTCTTAAATTGAGAGGCTGGCTACACTATACAGCCTGTCAAGAAACAGACTGACTAAGGAAATACTTGCCAGACTCTCCTAAATTGAGGGACCAACTATATCAGACAGTCCGAGAATAAGTGACAAAATGCACCTGACATTTTATAATCTGTCAGCCCCTCTTAAATTGAGAGGCTGGCTACACTATACAGCCTGTCAAGAAACAGACTGACTAATGAAGTAATTGCCAGACTCTCCTACATTGAGGGACTGACTACATCAGACAGTCTATCAAATTTTGACTAACGACAATAGCGACAATAACTTTTAGATGGTCAGCACTCGTTGAGAGCTTGCTCAGTTTGAAAACCTATCAGTCCCTGATAAATTGAAAGACTGGCTATAATCAGGCTGACCAAGAAATAACTGCCAGACTCAAGTAACTAGAGGGACTGGCTATATCAGATATCCCATCAAGAATAGTCTGACTTAGGCAATAACTGCCAGACACTCAGTCTCTCAGTAGTTGAGTGACTGGCTAACGAACATAGTCTGACTAATACAGTAACTGCCTGTCAGTCCTCCACACATTGTGGGACTACTCATATAGCTCAAGGCTTCAGGAAACCAGTATCCTCTCTATTCATCAACAGAGACACACACATGAAGAATCAACGCATGTGAAACACCCGTGCACAAGGTGCCGCTAACACGTCAACTCAACATATGGATGAAACTGCAGAACCAGAAGGAATATCGGAATCCATTGAACAGAAGTGCACTGCGTTGCTGATGTTACCGCATTGCCAATGATTAATTAGCCAGGGTCTGAATAAACATATCCAAAATGATCCCCGAATTTGATCAGACATAATGCTTCACTGCGAGCATTTAACCAAACAAGGTCGAGGCTTGTCCGATGTCTAACTTTTATTTCAGACCCTGATTCATTAAATTTAAACCGGGATGACATACACCGGTGCATAACTCACTGGGGCTTCCATAGAGAAGACACAAGCAGAGTTGTGGCCACAAACTCCCTGACCCTGCGTCTCCAACATGAATTGCCCCGTCATTCTCTCCCCTTGTTAAATCATCCCTCACAATTTGCACTCTCCTCGGCAAAAACTCATATAGCGTCCAAGTAACTTACATTTAACACCATTTAACCATTGCCGAATGATGTGCCAACCGTGAGGGTTGAACCCACAGATAAAATTTAACCCAAACCACCATTCCACAACCCCATTCACTCCACTTTCACTCGAGCCTTTCTCCTAACTCCCTAAAAAGTTGAACATATCTCCATCACACAACCACGCAACACACACTGCACATTTTCCCAACACACATCACATGTTCTCCCAACACACCAACTGTTCTAAAATAGGTACACACACCACACTCTACTGAACACTCAATCTACCAAAAATGATCATTCTAAAATATAGGTCCACACATCACAAATCAACCAACACACCATTATCCAACACCCCACATCACTATTCAACATCCACACATATCACAGATTTCTTGTCAGACATTTTATCATTTTTTTATCTTTCCCCCCAAAAAGAACAACCGACACAACATCAAACCAAAATGCCACATCACCTACATCAAAATACAAAGACATCAACATCAAAATCAACTCAAACCAGTGTGCTAGATGGCACCACATGCCAATGCCCACTGTCAATCTGCATTGTCCCCTAACATTACCAATGTTAAAAGAGAACTAAACTGAAGCACTGTCCAAACCGGTCATCATGCATCAACATTTTACTGCAGGAACCTCCATGTTCCCAATAACCAGGGCCTTCTTCCTAAAGTCAACGACACAGCCGTAAGCGGACAGAAAGTCAGAGCTCGGTAACAAATCCTGAACCACCGGGGCTACAACCATGTCTCCAAATCAGTTAAACCCTGCAATGGAAAGGGGAACCTGTCGAACCAACATTCCCATACTGGCCGTACCCTGAAATGCACCAGTTAGCTTAATGGGAGTGGATGACAGTCCCGTAAGCCCTAACTTTCCAAATAATTCCGGACTCATCACTGTTACCTGAGAAGCAGTGTCCACTTTCGCACTCACTGGAACGGATCCGACCCTGACCGGAACTACCATTGCCCCCTTCCGAGCCCCAGACACGGTAACGCCTCGAACGGCAGCAGTCGACCCGGCACAATCTGACAAGGAAGGTCCTCCCGTGGTAACCAACCCATCAAGATTAGTGCGAACGGGGCAACTTCGGCTTATGTGTCCTAATTGGTGACAAAGATGGCATTGTACTTGGGGACATCGGAAACTCGTATGCCCATTTTTCCCACACGAGTAACAGGTAACTCTGTTAATAGGGGCTTCACTGGCTACCGGTAGCTCGGGAGAATTAACAAGTCTCAATGGAGACTCACCCCGACCCTCCCGTAAAAAATCCCCTCCCACAGACTCGAGTTCTGTGGAAACTAGACGGACCCCTGCTACATTCAAAGCTTGATGATTATACAGTGAGGCGTTCACACATGTCAACGCCTCCTGAATAGTTTTGGGGTCTTCTCCATAGCAAACAAAACTACAGCCTGTGGTTCATGACAACCTTTGAAAAATTGCTCCACAGCTATCGATTCGACTAACTCATGTGGAGCCCCCGGATACCCCTTCACAGCTAAATGAACACACCTGTAACCAAAATCAGTTAAAGTGTCATTGGCCCCTCGCTCCTCCACCTGCAACCGATGTCGGATTGCTTGAGGAGGCTGGAGATCGCCATACCGTTTGTCTAAGGCTTCAAACAGCTCATCGAAAGAATTACAAACTGCTTTCGGTAAGAAAGAGTAATACTTGATGGCCTTGCCATGCATGCACTCAGTCAAACGCTTTAGAGATTTTGCCTTGCTCCACTTCCGATCTTGAGCTTCTAATTCAAATTTAATCTTAAACGGCGACCAACCTTTGGCATCGCTGGAAAAAACTAATGTTTTCGGAAGTGGACGGCTGCTACTACGTGTAAAAGGTGATGCCGAGGGGCTATGGCCACGTGATGTTAAAGGGCTACGGCTACGCCAGCGTACTGTTCGAGGACCACGGAGAAGTCGACGTGATCTCAAACTCGCTTTATGTTGCCGGATAGGCTGCGAAACATTGGACCCTATTAAATTATCTCCCTTGTCCTGATGACCATGAGCAATGCCAGAATGATCAATGGATGGGGAGGAATGGCTACCTTTGTGCTCCTCCCCAACCGTACTATGTGAAGGGACAAAAGGGTCAGAGATGGGCACAGAAAGGTGCTCCAACCTCTGATGATGCCCTGACCCCTCACAAGCATTCACCACTTCTGCATCCATATAATGTGCATGCTGAGCACCCTCACCAGCATTGCATTCCCCACCCCCCAACCCCGGCATTTGCACAACATTGACCACAGACAAATTTTCCTGCTCATCATTACCCGTTGTCAGCCTAACCGCACTGCCACCAGCTTGCACTGAACTAGCATCAGCCCCCACCCCTCTAGCCATTGGACTAGTCCCCTGGCCCTGCATCATTGTCATTATCATTCCAAGTTGTTCCCCCACTGTTTCCCACTTCTCCTGGTTAGATACCAGCTGATCGATTTTGATAACACATTCTGTCAAGGTCTGAGAGAGACTCTGAACAACAGATTCCCTTTCCCCTCTCAAATTTTGTATGTGATGTTCCATCTCAGTTCGCAATTCCCCTACATGTTTTTCAATTAATTCTGAAACATACTCGGGACAACTGGAACCATCTACCCCACTAATAGGAGAATTCTCCATCAAGGAATTCTCATGGACTTGTTCAATATGTGCTGTCGATATGTCTACTGGTACCAGTTCTGTCATGGTGTGAATTGCGAGACTCCACAAAAATGTAAATGTAAATGAAAATATTCAATAAACCGCAATACTCACTTCCAAAATGGCTGCCATAAAATAAAGTTACTTGATTTGCCAAAATACTATCAACCAGATTCGCCTCCAATGGTACAAATCTGGCTACAATAAATTCCAACCAAGCTGCAGGAAAAATAAAATGTGCAGCTCAAAATTTACCGGTCAACCAACTTGACAGCAATGGCTGTGATACACAATAAATTGTGTTTTCTGTATAAAACAGAACTAAGTAGTTGTGTCAACTACTCACACTCAGTGAGTTTCCGTTCCAGAAAATCAACGAAACAAATGAAAGAATGAAAAATTTAGGAGCTGAATGCACAAGCGTTACCGCAGTCAACGCATTCTAGTGTGCTTATTCAACTCAAACCCATCAGGAAAAATGAAAAAGAACAAGACCCTTCAAAACAAGTGCATCGTGCGTTACCGCAGTCAACGCGTTGTTGCCACTTCCCTGCGAAGTCCAAAAACTAGAAACAAACCAAGCCAAATAAAATACAAAATAATCGATGTCGCTAGTAGCCCAGTTAGTGCTTAATGGCTCAATAGCACGGGTGTTGAATACTAAACAATCATCAAATGGTGTCAATCAATACCAAATGTGACCTAGTTATCAAAGTCTATTTCCCAAAATGAATAGGATCAAAACTCACCGAGTTGGCATTTTGCAATCACCCACTAAATTATGGTTGCCTATTTAATAAATGACCTTCAAATCCCAAAATCAACTGGTGTTGCCCAACAATACCCGATTACACTCTAATCGGGTGCAATGTTGAAGCTACACCAATTGTTTTTATTTTTTTATTTTTTTTTGTTTCAACTAAATGTAAGAGTGTGTGTTTTAATAAACACCAATCACTCTACCAAAATCAGATGGTGTCAACCACTATGTAATTGAGTATAGCGCCGATATGTCAACACTCAAAAGAAAATTTTATTTTATTTTTTATTTTTCAAAGTAAACCCAAGAATGTGTGTTTGAATAAACACTAAACTCTCAATCAAAATCAGATGGTGCCACTTAACACAACCAGACCACAATCAAATGGAGTGCAGTGTGGATATGTCAACACTCAAATCTCAAAATACCATCTGGGTTTATGTTGTAATGAACACCAAACAATCAACCACATTCACCAGATCAAAATCTGATTAAATATGGTACAACACCCCATCACCAAAATATTGACTGTTTACTTAAACTCAAAATTTATTATTCCCAAAATACTGAGTGTATTTCAGCAACACTGATCACTCACCCTTTTTACAGTGTAAGTCACCATTGAGTACACCATCAAGGTTTACAGTGTATACTGACCACCACAGAATATGAGGTCAATTCAATTTCAATCAGAATGAACACCAGCAATTTATCTATTCACTATGTACACTCACAGGTAGCATTCAGCTACAAGTAACACCTCACGAAAAGCCACGAAGTTAGTAGCCAAGCTAAGGATAAATTTTGACCAAGTCCAAAAAAAAACTAGGTACCAATATATTAGCAAATCTATTGAAACATTAATTTGAATGTTCTATGCCATGGCTAGCAAGAATTTCAATCAAATGAGAGAAACGCCCCACATTCACTGTAAGCACCAGCTAACCCCTCGCGCAATAGCTACCAGGCAATAGCCAGATGAACTTGACAATGAAATTGGGCGAATTCCAAAAACTACCAAATTGAATTCTAGCCTTAGGCCATAGATTTTCAGTGAATGTCCCAATCAAATTCACAAAAACTGACCACCGGAAAAGTCAACGTAGTTTGACCGATAATACAAAGTCAAACTAAATATTGCTATGCATTTTAAGTCGACCACACCAGTGGAAAATGGTCAACAGAAATTGACAGTGCTATAGACTCCCACGAACAAGTCTCGATAAGACAACCATGCAAAACTATACCAGTGGCACAGCAAGAATAATCACAATTTGTCAACAGCACGACTGATGAATCCACGTACATCACAAGATCATGCAGTACATAACCCTGTACCCCAAACTCAATCACCGTAGTGGTACCGAAAGGAAATGACTAATCTGACCGCGTTTAGTCACTAAAACTTCATCCCATGCTCCAAATCTTCTCCAAAAACCCCAACATTACCAACCCAACCACTGAGCACATAAAAAATATAATTATCATGGGACAGGACTATGAACAAAACACAAAAATACACATATGGGCACACAAACAGTACCGGTACACATACATGACAACACAAACATTAACATATAAACCATTCAAATATTGCACCTTCAAAACCTTTATCCCAACTTCTACTCCTAATTTTCCCTACCAAATACTATCTCAGAAAAAAAAAATACATCAAAATTCACCAAATCACACAAAACTCTAGCTAAATCTAAGGTGCAATATTGAAGGCAACCAGCAGGCAAGTCTGCCCGCTACACTGGCCGTCTAACCAACCTAAACAATTACAATCCCGATTCCTATTCCTTTTTATTCCCGAATGTTACCCTTCAATTTTCAAAAGGAACACTAACTCAAACCAAATTGTAAACTTGGGTAGTTCAAAATAACCCCGCTTCACTCGCGATAAATTATACGCAGACAAATATGGCAAATAAAGTCGATCTGAATCTGACGAAAGAGAAGACTATCAAGGGTCCAATTTTCGTCACAACACACAGATTGTTTTTGGCTCAATTCACGGAACAATCATTGCCAAGCCATATCATATACTGCACAGAGCTTGAGAACTATTGCCGTATAATCATTAGTTAACAACTAACGAAAGTCTACGCACTTCCAATTGGAAAATCCGCCATTGAACAGCTGTTCAACTCCCCAAAAACGTGTCCATGCCGACGAGGAAAAAATTATCCCAGAATTTCGTTGGAAGTTCAAAATTCCACAAAACCCCTTCTATAAAGCAACAAACTTCCAGTTTATGTCGACCCAATCATAAATAGCAGTCAACAAATTTGTCAGGACAAATTTGTCAAAAACGTCAAAATGGCCGCCGATCTGACACTGCGCCCAGTTCACTATCGAGCGAAAAATTGTCGAAAAAAAATCACAATTCTACGCTTGATATTTTAACTTCTGATCACCAATTGTAGTAAGTACAGCTACATAGATATCAGCCAGTATAGGAGACAGGCTTACCTGCCGGTTAAAACCCTGAGAGAAGTAGTCGGTCACGTCCTGTCAGTCTCAAGTCCAGTATCTTCTCTGGCTTATTTTCCAAGCCCGCGAGTTACTCTCATTGGCTAGAGGGCAATCAGCGCCATCAGCGCCCTCTACCAGGGGAGATAACTCTATAATAAAGCACTTCCCTGCAATAATCTGACACTATTCGTCAACAGTCTATTTATCTAAACTGACAAGACAGTGAGAAAACCTATTCTCACTACAATGTTATTGTTATGCCCCCCCTCTAATTAGAGTCCGTCTGTCCGTCCGAGTTTCTTGTCCCCGCGATATCTCGGTTAATATTTGATGGACAGGATTGAAACTTGCATGGAATGTGGACAGTACCTCATAGTTGTGCAGCGTAGAGTTTTTTTCCGAGTTCCGGTATAATTTTCAAGAGTTATGGCCCTTTTTCTGAAATCTCTGTGAATGGGACTTGTCCGGGCTGGATCTTGGTTAATATTGTATGGACAAGTATGAAATTTGCATGATATGTGGCCAGTGCCCCTCAGTTGTGCAGCGTAAAGTTTCTCCCCGTTTCGCTTATATTTTCAAGAGTTATGGCCCTTTGTTCCTGAAATCTCCGTGAATTGGGACTTGTCCGGGCTGGATCTCGGTTAATATTGTAGGGACAATTATGAAATTTGCAGCATATGTGGTCAGTGCCCTGTAGTTGTGCAGCATGAAGTTTCTCTGCTTTTCGCATATATTTTCAAGAGTTATGGCCCTTTTTTTCTTGAAATCTTTGTGAATTGGGACTTGTCCGGGCTGGATCTCGGTTAATATTGTATGGACAATTACGAAATTTTCAGGATATGTGGTCAGTGCCCTGTAATTGTGCAGTGTGAAGTTTCTCCGCCTTTCGCATATATTTTCAAGAGTTATGGCCGTTTTTTGCTTCAAATCTTGTGAATTGAGACTTGTCCAGGCTGAATCTCGGTTAATATTGTATGGACAATTAACAAATTTGCAGGATATGTGGTCAGTGCCCTGTAGTTGTGCAGCGTGAAGTTTCTCCGCGTTTCGCTTATATTTTCAAGAGTTATGGCCCTTTTTTCTTGAAATCTTTGTGAATTGGGATGTGTCCAGGCTGGATCTCTGTCCAGGCTGAAATTTGCATGATATGTGATCAATGCCCCATAGTTGTGCAGTATGAAGTTTCTCTGCTTTCGGTTATATTTTCAAGAGTTATGATCCTTTGTTTATCAAACCTAAGTGAATGGGATATGTTTATTTGTCCAGGTTGGATCTCGGTCCATAACCGATTTGGACCGGGAAAATGGCTATATATATGTCATTCTACATTCCAAAGCAGACCACATAGGTCCTGAAGTATGAAATTGCCCCAAAAAGAGTTAATTGGGTGCAAAATTCAGAGTTTACTGATCGCTTCATAATTTCACCACAATATACTCCCAAGGAATGTAGGTCTCATTTTCGGATTGGACGAAAGCTCCGGCGACCATCTTGCATCAAAACATTGTATTATCACTTGTTGGTCGATACTTTGAATATGTATTATGCGAGGCATGGCAAAAAAATTGACTGAAATAGAATTTCCATAATCATGAAGGCCTCCACCGACCAATACAGAACAGAACAATGGCGGGGCAGTGTCGGATTAAAGCGGAAGGGGGGGGAGGGGGGCATACAATTGAGCAATCTCTGATTGCTTCCTTCCTGTGTTGTTGCTATTCTTTGTTGTCATAATTTTCAGCAAACTGGTTATCTACAGATGACGTACTTTGAAAATGATCTGTATAATTTTAATTTGGCAAGTTCATTCTTAGTTGACGATGTGATTCAGAACGGTCACGCATGGTCTTCAACTGAGTGAAATCTCCGGAAAGGGAAAGCATTTGCACGCTCCTTCGCAGTAGGCTAAGTAGGTTAATGCATGCAGACAACCTGTATCTATTAAGTGTAATCGAGAAGGCCAGTGGTGTAATCATTATTATTCTCTAAAGTAGTCTGTACGTACATTTAGAAACATGTTTAGGTAACCAATTTATCTCCCCTAAAATCAGGTTTGCATAACCTAGTTCAGCCATTCACCATAAGATTGCACACCACCAAATGATCTCCTTACTAAACTTGGATGGAAGCTTTATTGGGATAGCCCCCTCATCTGATTAGGTTTTGGTGTGTTTGTTCGTGTCCTGTGTCCGTCTGCCTGTGACCGTCCATCTATTTGTACAGAGGCCATTTTCATGAAAATGTAGGCATTTTTTTTTACATTTTTTATCTTGCCTTACGAAGTGAAGGGGAGATATTGTGAGGGGGGAAAGAGGATGTCGTCGTCGGTGTCGTTGTCGGTTGTCGGTGTCCCCTGCCTGGAAATGATAAGCTTTTTGGTTTAGTAAATTCAAAAAAAAATCTAGAAAAATTATTAAAAAAGTAAAAAAAATATGGAGGGTGGGTATGCCACCTGGGGGTACTACCCCTGGGGTGCTTCAATGTTAAAATCCCTATGATAAGAGTTTTGCGTTTAGCTGAAGTGCACATGTACATCTGTACTTAGAAAGTTTGTTGCAGTTGTCAGCTGTCATTGGATGATTATGAAAATTGGTACACATGTTTCTTATGATTAGAGGCTGTACCTGTGCTATTTTTGAGAAGAAATATTAATTTTTCTCCAAGTTATGGCAAATGATAGAGTTTCCTGTTTAGGTAAATCGTACATGTAGGCCTCTACATGTATACATGTACATGCTAAGTTTGCTGTAGTTGTCATCTCTCATTGGATGATTATGAAACTTGGTACACATGTTTCTTATGATTGGAGGATGTACGTGTGCTATTTTTGAGATGAAATATTAATTTTTCTCCAAATTATGGCAAATGATTGAGTTCTCTGTTTAGTTGAATTGTACATGTAGGCCTCTATGTGTATACATGTACATGGTAAGCAGGCCTTGCATTTTGACGGGGCCGATTGGCCCCAGCCCCGTGATCGGCCCCGTGAGCACTTTTCATGGGGATTTTTCATCGGCCCCGTCAAATCAGTCCAGTGAGTATATTCCCATATCTTCATGGAATAAATCTAATCCTAGTACTATGTCTTCTGTCTTGACGACTTGTGCTTGGGCCAAGAAAGAAAATATGTCTATTTTCTGGTTTAAATACCCGACCGAGTCTAAATAAATCGTGCGAGTCTAATAATTTTATCAGCAAATTCCAACGAAATCACAATGAAGGCTGCGTTTTACAACAACAACAACAACCATAAAGCGGCGCGACAACTGTCAGCATACCGTAAAGTGTGACGTGACTGTAGAGCAGCATGGCATGGCGGCCGGTTGACGATCTTTTCAGCAAATAAAGCACCTACTTCTAGGTCGGGAATCGAGAAATCAGCAACGTGATTACGGTTCAGTCGACCTGATCATGTTTATCAGGACAATTTTAAACATATTCTCCATCAACTTCGAAAGAAATCTACTGATTTTATGGCTTGAAATGCCGTTTGTTGAAGCAGTGTTTCGTGGACACGGTAAATTGCAAGTGGTTTCGTTTTCAGCGAAATCGGCGACGACACAGTCCAAGTCGCCATCAAAGTCTAACCGACCGCTACCATTTCTCCGATAAAAAATCCAAAATTTCCCGACTGTTTCTTTTATTATGAATGCATTGCAATGAACCCCCAAGATTCAAGCAAGTAATAATTCTTCGTTTTTTTAGAAATGGCGTGTTCAAATCGTTGTACGATCCCGTCTCGTTTCTCAAATTGCTCGAATTAGATAGGCGCTGGTACAGATCTCCATGATGTTCAAATTAATTTCCCATTTCATTTTATGAGATACAGACAAAACCCCAGTGGACAAAACACCAACGGACAAAACACCAGCTGACAAAACCCCAGTTGTCAATTTTTTTCTTCTGGCTTTTCCAGAAAATATGTGCACTCCTCCTATGGAAGGCACTGGAATTCCACATGGAATTTTGTATTTTTCACCTAAAATCCTTGAAATTTTACAGGGAAATTTTATCATTCCTGAGGGGAAATCCTTGGAATATATTGTTTTGCATATCAAGTTAATAAATTAAAACGATACTCGTTTTAGTGGTAATTGAAAACAGCAGTCAAAACACATTATTGGCAATTCTTATTTCTACAATATCAGTACAATAACTGGTTTCAGCAGAAGTCGT
Organism: Hanleya hanleyi; assembly: GCA_036873755.1. Taxonomy (NCBI): domain Eukaryota; kingdom Metazoa; phylum Mollusca; class Polyplacophora; order Lepidopleurida; family Hanleyidae; genus Hanleya; species Hanleya hanleyi. The sequence goes on along the minus strand of JAVTVY010040690.1, from coordinate 135,595 downwards.
TGAAATATTAAGATTTGCTGGATCCAGTAAAGATAAAAATACCAACATGGAGGGTTTTTCTTTTATTCCTCTATTTTTGTGCTACCGGTACTTATAAGATCTTTTGAATATATGAAAATATGGGGGAATATATGTTATGAGGGTGAAAGGGGGGGGGGGGGGCGATATGTCCTGGGAGAATATGTTAAAGTGGGTGGGAATGTTGTACAATCAAGAATAATTTGTAGAGCATTGTATGTGGGACACAGGGTTCTCCATTTCTTTGGGAACACCTGTACAATCATATCCAAACAGGTGTATGTGGTTGTTAACTGCCGAGCGCAGCGAGGTGTTTCAAAATTAGGCCGGGGGCCTGGGGGCCGCCAGAAACCCCAGATGCTCTGTGATGCAATCTGAGCCATTTTGGGATGAAAATTCCTAGTTCCTAGCACAGGGTATTTTTATATAGCATTCAGCAATTAAGCTACCCCATCCCAGTCACCCCCCATTTAGCCCATGAAGCCAGATTTCTATTAAGCTTACATAACAATATCAAACAGGTGGATTAAGAAAAATCAACACTAAGTAAGAACTTGGTAGATTTTGAAGTGGAAGCTAAACAAATAGGCTTATGCTGTGTGAAGAAATTTGACCTGGCCTAAACTGTTCTGAAATCTGAACATCATGCCAAATCTACATAAAATCTTTTGTGTGGGGCGGGTGGGGGTATCTTTATGCTCAAAATTGTATCAGGATAATTGCAAAAATAGGTTCATTTAAAGTTTATTTCCGTGTTGACAATTAATTGTCACTTAATATGCTGTCATTGGCTTTAACGGGTGAATTTGACGACCCCGTTGTCGTTTGACGTTGTTGTTGTAACTGGCACTGCATCAAAATGTTCGACAGTCACATTTTGAGTCGCTGTCATTAATATTCGGCGGCACTGTACTGACAGCATCGCCATCCCCGTCAAAAGATCATCTTTTATTTCGTTTGAAGGCTTCGCTCAAACTCAGTTGTCGACGTTTCATTTCGAAAATTCCCCCTCAACCCCGTACAGTCATTCTGTCGACGACTGAAACCGGAAGCCGCGCCCCAATGTACGACGCTTCTGATTGGCTCATCTATTGTATTCAACCAATCAACAGGATTATAACATCGCAAAACCGGAAACAGGCCATGTTATGCAGTGTATAGATTCCGTTACCGTAAGGTTAGAAGAAGTTTGACTTTTTCCTTTTCCTTTTATGATCTTTTTTTCTCATATTCTACCCCAAGCATGACGAAAATTAAACGCACGAAGTCGGATTACATTACATATTGCTTGCATTACAACCAAATTGACCTATTAGCTTTATTTTTTTTTTCCCCCGAGATATGTCAAAACACCCGGCGGCACTACCTCCGACAGGTGTACGTATACCGCTGGCCGCCGGCTCTTATGGAGAACCCTGGGGACAGGAGTAGGCTACTGGACATCAAAATAAAATTTATTTCCAAACAAAGGTTTGGTTGATATATGACCAATAATACATTGTCATGTGGTGAAATTTGAAATCAGCCCCGATGGCCAAAAATCAGCCCCGTGACCCTGCAAGACGGGGCCTATTGATCAGCCCCGTCTTATTTCTAGAATGCAAGGCCTGGGTAAGTTTGCTGCAGTTGTCAGCTCTCATTGGATGATTACAAAACTTGGTACACAGGTTTCTTATGATTAGAGAATGTACCTGTGCTATTTAGGAGATGAAATATTAATTTTTCTTCAAATTATGGCAAATGATTGAGTTTTGCGTTTAGCTGTAGTGCACATGTACATCTGTACACCACAGTTTGCTGCAGTTGTCAGCTGTCATTGAATGATTATGAAACTTGGTACACATGTTTCTTATGATTTGAAGATGTACCTGTGCTATTTAGGAGATGAAATATTAATTTTTCTCCAAATTATGGCAAATGATTTGAGTTTTGCATTTAGCTGAAGTGCACATGTATGTACATCTGTACACCACAGTTTGCTGCAGTTGTCAGCTGTCATTGAATGATTATGAAACTTGGTACACATGTTTCTTACGATTAGAGGATGTCCCTGTGCTATTTAGGAGATGAAATATTATTTTTTGTTCAAATTTTGAGGCTTTTGTCTTAACCCTTTCACCGATTAAACCCGGTGTACAGGGTCAGGGATAGTGCGTACCCATACGACCATACCCGGTAGACCGGGTTAGCTTCAAACCTGTTAGCCATCATGATGGGTACAGCACTTTTATTTTTTTGCATTCGTTTTAACGGAAACCTATCAAACACTGTATACTTCTGGAAAGTCTTGATCAATTTGATTCTCGAAATTGTTTGTTTGTTCCGAAAAGAAATAAAGCAAAATTAGATGTTGAACGAAAAAAATCGGAGCGAAAAATGCGGTTTTTTTCCACATACCGTGTGACGGGCCTCTCGGCAACAAGCCGCAGAAATGAGAAAAATCATCGAAAACCTCATCCTAACTCCTGTATTTTTGATGTTACACGACTGGTAAAGCGTGGTGAATATTCCCCAGACGATTAAAACTGCCAACGACGACCGGCAAAGTTTATTTTCATATTTTTAGGAGTCTTGATCCACAAAGTTTGACAACCAACATTTCTATTTCGCCCAAGATGGTTGCCGCCGGTGGACGACGAGCCAATCGGTATGCGTAATTTCGCCCACGTGACCTCCATCCGCCAACAGATAAGAGGCGCGTAGACAGTGGCTGGAAAAATAGAATTACATCATTTTCAATCCAATCGTATCCTCCGTTTTATTTTTGCCATCCGTCCCAGGTTATGTCATGTACAGAAAGGGGAAAGCCTACGCTTTCCAATGAGAGGTCAAACATTGCAAATGGCCGAGTATAACTCGAGATAAACACTGTCAAATGCGATCGAAAAAAGACGATTTCTCCGTTGAATTTTGACGTTTTCAGGTTGAGAAAGCCGGGGAAAGCGCATTCTCTTGAAGTAAAACCTAATTTTGTATGCTATTTTATTATTTTGCTATAAAACTGGAGCAAATAACACCGGAGTATTCATTGTGGACACGGGTCCCTATGTTTTTCTACAAATCTCAGACGCAAACACGTTTTCTAACATTCCAAAGACAACATATACAAATTTTAACAGTTCTCAGGGAATTGATCGTCAGCAGGTCACTTTTGTCAGGGGAAATAATCGGTGAAAGGGTTAAGTAATCTGCCAATAATAATGTACATGTATATACATGTACACCTGTACATGGAAAGTTTTCTGAAGCTGTCAGCTTTCATTGGATGAGTTTGACACTTGCTACCCAAGTTCAATGTGATTCGAGGCTGTGCATGTGCTATTTAAGAAATACGACATTAAATATGAATTTTTGAATTATTGCAGTTTAGACTTTGTACGTTTCCATTTATAAGGTTTTTGTTGAGCAAAAATTTACGAGTAGATCTGTACATGGAAAGTTTGTTGAACCTTTCGTGGGATGATTATAAAACTTGGTAGACACGTTTCATGTTTTCCTAGGTCACAGCTCTCCCGCAGTAATCCCACACGGGACTGACCTATCCAGCAGTATTCCCAAATGGCACTGGCCTATCCAGCAGTAATGTCACACGGGACTGACCTATCCAGCAGTATCCCATACGGAACTCAACTATCCAGCAGTAATCCCAGACCAGACTGGTCTATCCAGCAGTAATCCCATTTGGGACTGGCCTATCTAGCAGTAATCTCACACAGAGCTGACCTATCCAGCAGTAATCCCAGACCGGACTGGCCTATCCAGCAGTAATCCCACATGAGACTTGGCTATCCAGCAGTAATTCCACACGGGACTGGCCTATGCAGCAGTAATCTCACACGGGACTGACCTATCCAGAAGTAATATGACACTGGACTGCAATATGCAGCAGTAATCCCACATGGCACTGACCTGTCCAGCCATAATCTTACATGGGACTAACCTATCCCGCTGTAATCCCACACAGGTTTAGCCTATCCAGCAGTAATACCACATGGGACTGGCCTCCCCAGCCGTAATCCCACACTGGACTGCCTATGCAGCAGTAATCCCACACGGGACTGTCCTATCCAGCATTAATCGCATACGAGACTCATCTATCCAGCAGTAATCCCAGACAGGACTGGCCTATCCAGCAGTAATCCCACTTGGGATTGGACTATCCAGCAGTAATCCCACAGGGGACTGGTCTATCCATCAGTAATAACACACGAGACTGGTCCATCCTGCAGTAATCCGACACAGGACTGGCCTATCCAGCATGTCCAGCAGTAGTCTCACATGGGACTGACCTATCCCGCAGTAATCTCACACTGGACTGCCCTATCAGCGGTCGAAATAACGCCTGTCTACCTGTCGCCGACAAGTCATTTTTTCAAGTGACAACTAAATTAAAATCTCACCTGTCGCCGCGACAAGTAACTATTCCATTCTGAAAATACTGAATTACGATCTAATACAGGCCTAAAATGACTGAATTGTGTTTCCGGGAACAGTTGTTGGTTTAGCTTTATTCTGTTCACTTCGTCATTCATCCCACTGCTAAACAACATGAGAGCTCGGATGCATCCAACTCCAGGATTAATCTCCCGTAAGATTTGCACACGATCCGCTTGAAAGGCAAAACTAATGGATAAATAAAACGAACTTCTCTATATTGACTGGCACGATCTGGCGCAATCAGCCTATATTTCTATCGACTACTCATGCCTGTCAACATCAAGTCGAAAACGAAACCAGAACAAGCTGAATGATTCTTGCGTTTCATTTCGGAGAATAGGAGCTCAATAAAACTTTGTCAGTGAGTATTTTGATCGGAAGAAAACCATGCTTGCCAACACGGGCAGTTAACATAAACGTTGCGTTGCCCATGCCGATTTTGCTCCAGACAAGCGGACAAGCGCTAACGTTTAACACTCGCGAGGCAACAACAACAACAACGATTTTGCTTCATAATTTGTCATGACAATTTTCCCATCGATAAAAAACTCATTTTTTGAGAGGTAAAACTCAATTTTCCAATTCAAGTTTTTAATCGGGGGTACCCACATAAAAAAAATAGTTACCTGTCACAGTGACAAGTAATTCTCAAAAAACATTTCGACCCCTGCCTATGCACCAGTAATCCGACGGCACTGACCTATCCATCCTACATGGGATTAACTTATATGCAGTCTTTCGTTTCTGTAAATCAGAGGAGTGCTATAAATCACACTTCTAAAATCAGTGAGGCGAGTGATCGCACTCCTGAAATTACTATCCTAGCACTTCAGGCCGGGGTCCAGGGGCCCCTTAAGCTCAGAGGTCCTAGATTGCTGGAGATGCATTCTGAGCCATTTCCAGCAAATAAATCTGCAAATTCTCCCTTACATTTTTGTCCTCATTTAATGTTTTTTTTTTTAAATTCATGGAGATCCCAATTGCAATTATCTGAAGTTATATACAGGAGACATGTGCCCCCTTGTCTACACTGTCTGTCCAGTCATGCTTTGTGCTATTATGACAAATAAATTCCACAGCAGCAAAACTTTACAGAGCTCTGCGATATCATTATGCTAATTTGATACACCGTTTTCCAGACGGAACCTCGGATATGAAGTGATTTTCTTCAGAAATTCTTTATGGACACAACTTGCTTTGGAATACCAAGTCTGATAATAAGATCAAATCAAAACTTGTGCAAAATGAATACCTAAAAAAAAACTTTCGATCGTGACATTTGCTTCAAACAGTGTATTAAAAGTTCATTGCAACGCACGCAAATCAAAACATGGCGCCTGCTAACACCGGCGGGTAAAACAAAAATTTACTCGGATCTTAGTACGGAATAATCTTTCTGGTTCAGCTATGATTTCGTCGCTAGGTTTTATCGAACAGACTGATAATTCATGAATATATATTAGGGCTTTCGAAAACAATATATTTGAATAGTCGTTGGCGATATATTCAACATCTACTTCAAACATCACATCAAAGGGACGATCGGACTCTCTGACTTCGCTGCTAGAATTACGATTTTGTATTTCCCCAAATAGTCAAGGAATGTACCGCCGAACACAGAAGAGTTCCTATTTTCGTTTCGTGAATGCGTGATGAATTAGCGACTTATATTTTCAAAAAAATACGCATTGGGTTTTGGGAAGCAGGACGTCTCTAGGTGCGCGATCAATCGCGCGCCTTGAAGTGAAATTAGGCGACCGATCGCGCGCCTCAAAAACGAATGACTGTATATGCCAGTAATCCCACATGGGACTGATGTTATTGTCTGTACCAGATAATCTATTCCAGACATTATTGTCTGTACCACATCATCTATTCCAGACCTTATTGTTTGCTCTACATGTATGCTTTCAATACTGCTGCACCTTCGGCGGATGACCCCGCAAGGCGAGATGTTGGGGTTCTCAGAACGCTTGTTTCATTTCACAGCCAGAGATTTGCTGGAAATGCCAGATGATTAAACATTTGATGTTTTTCTCTATTGTAAACTGTCTATTCTGGCAAAGATAACTGCTTTAAAAGATAAAATTTTCAAATCTGAAAATGAATTTGTCTTTACCATTATCGTTGCACATGCAGTTTAAAGGTTAATAATTTTTAAACAACACAGTATTTTATAAAAAGAATCTTTCTGTTGCATACTATTATGTAAAATATATGAGAATATAAAGTCCTGTTCATTTCACATATCTTGACATGTGAAAAATATTACAAAAAGATTGGATTTATTCAACTGTCTTTACCGTTATCAGGAAAGTTTTTTGAAGAAATTTAGCACAAGAAATGTCATAAAGCAGGGGTACCACGATGAAAAAAGAAAAATATTGAGTTTTGCAGAGAATTTCAAATTGAGTTTTGATAAAAAAAATTGAGTTTTGCCGTTTGCGCGCGAAGTGCGCACGAAAAAAATATTGAGTTTCCCACAATTTACCAGTTGTCAGTTGATATGTTGTCTCGCATGACCCGCCCACATCAATAGTTAGGAGATAAATAATGCCGTATGTATATCAATTATCAGTAATTTTTGGCTGTAAAAAAAATAAGTAAGCAAATCCAAGTAAAACGAATGAGGTGGTCACTTGCCGTCACAGCGCGGAGGCCACAAGTGGCAAAAGCCGCCATTTTGGTCCACATTCTTGGGGGAACCCCTTGGCCTGATTTCAAAACGAGGCACAGTCCTTTTCCCGGCATGAATCTCTAGCGAGGATTCCCTCGTGTCAAACACACAGCAGTAAAGTTTTAACTCCGGCAGTTTTGATGGTCGCGTACCAAAGCCATTATTGTTTTAGTTAACGGGTCAGTTGTTTCCTCATCAACCAGTCGGCACATTGTGCCGAATTTAACCATTCATTTCTCTAGTGATACGCTTTTGGGCGAAGTGATCGAGCGCTTCACATCTTCACTCCCGACAACAACAATGACAATACAGGCTGTCGACCTGCACGTAACGAAATACTCGTACAGCTTAAGGACGATGGACATACAAAAGTCGTTGCCCTGGACAGAGAATCCCTATCTTCAGTCATTATAAAAGAACAAAAGAAGTTGAAAATTCGGGTAAGAAATCCTGCAGTTATCTTTAATAGTGGTCACAAGTAAGAGTGGTTTCCCAGGATTTCTATTTACAGAATGTGTGTGCTTTTGAGTTTTACTGTCTACCATAATTATTTACGTTATGTTTCAATTAAATTAAAGCAAACTTAAGATGTCTCTTTAGAGAATAATTATTTCATAAATGTTTTTTTCTGGTTATCTTTATGAGAGATTTCAGAGTGTATAAATCTGTAAAATAGAAATTTTGTCAGGTTATATATTCAATCACATTCTTCTCTGTCAACGGTAGAAAATTTAGCTTCAATAATTAATAATTATAGCTTCTAGCATGTATGTTTTATTATGAGAAGGTCAAGCTAAACAACCTATTAACTGACAATGGCCATACTGTGGTTTGGTGTGGTTGAACAGGAGTGTACAAGTGTATTCGGTCGATGGCCGAATATTTTAGGCTGATGTTTATATCTTGATTGACAACGCAGCAGCAGTTCAATATGTTGTTGTTGCTCTAAGAAGACACGACACGCTACTGTCGCCTTCAATTGTTGGACAATACACGGTACCCTGCCACGGTTTGGGCCAACGGGTTATCACGTAACACTGGGTTATTTTACCAATGTTACATAGACTGTATATAATTCATGTAAATAGGGTTGTCAGTATTTGTCGATCTCTAAAGTAGCGTCTACGGTGTTTCTGTTCTCGTAAACATATGACCAACCTCAGTTCTGTAATTGGTGCGATGAAAAAGTTGAAAAAATTGAGTTTCATCATTTTTTTTGATGAAAAAGGAAAAAATATTGAGTTTTGTAGAATTTCGTTGCGCACCATAGGCGCGCAAAAAAATTTAGTTTCCAAAATTTTGAAACTGAGTTTGTGAACAATTTTGGGCTAGAATAACCCCTGTAAAGAGGGCACCACTGCCATTGTTAAAAGTACCAGGGTGTGGGCAACCATTTTCCCTCCAGCCTTGTGGCAACAGGGCACATGTATTCTACAAATGTGGAAAAAAAAGTCTGTGTCGCACTTATTGTCTGTGTTTGCTGTTAGTGAGGTAGGTCAGTTAAGTTATTTATGATTGTCACCAAAGAAATCTAAACCAAGAAAAATTTGCCATGAAAGATACAGTAATCCAGTTCAGTCTGCCTCATGGTGACATAATCTGTCTTTACCTTTATTCAAACTTGTATTTACCGTTATGGCATTTTACAATGGTAAAGACAGGAATATAACGGTAAAGACAAAAAAATAATCTTTGCCAACTAAGGGCTGTGGCATTTTAAAAAGGTATGGGAGGGGCAGAAGGCTGCTTTGAATTATACCCCACCACCTATAGAAATTTTATTGGCATTCCCAATGTTGTAACATGGACTGATATGAATTTCCTCCCATGACCCATAGAATAATATATTGAGTGCCTTCCTCCCCTCCCATACCTTTTTAAATGGAACAGCCCTAACACAGTTATTGAGAAATTGAAGTGACATTCTGATTATAAATTTTCTTGGAACTTGAAAAACAGCAAAAGAATGTTTAGCAAAAGGCAGCTCGACTTGCATTAAGAAAATAGAACTAACTGGTTGGTTAATAAAAAAAAAATGGTCTTGAATTCAATGTCTTTACGGTTACAAATATGTCTTTTCCATTATGGTTTCACCATCACCTGACAATAACATGGCAGAATGGGTAAAAACTTTTCTAGCCATTTTTGGGGGTTGAATACAGTGACTCTAGCTTGGTTGACAGGAAAACAGTGTTTGTGGCCTATAAGGTCTTGAATAATTCCTTTTTGATAGCCAAACTGCACAAATTACATTTTAGATTTGTCTTTACTGTTATTTGTACATTTTCATGAAAATGGCCCACATGTATACAGGTCTTGTCTGCAAGATATCTGGAGAACTACTAGACGGAATCAATTTCACCAAACTTGGATGGAAGCTTCATTGCAATGGGCTGCTCATCTGATTAGGTTTCGGTATGCATGCATGCATGCATTCGTCTGGGTCCGTTGTTCGTCTGTCCGTCCATCTACTTCTACATGTATATAGTACGCCCAACAATTAAACTGGTCATTGCTCATGAAACGTTGGGTGCACCTTTCGCCAAACGTTGGCCAAAGGTTCGCGAAAGCATGTGCGAAAGGTTAATAATTAACCTACAATTTTTTCATATTCATTTCATAGCTTTCACAAAAGGTAAATACCGAAGAATATTCGAAGAAAACAAATCGGCGAGGAAAACCGGTACGTCATTGTGATTTTATATTTGCAATACATTCACAAAATTTATTATTTGGACCTAATTAATTCCATTAAAAACAAAACACATCAGCAAATGAAAAAGAAATAGTTGACAGACAAGAACATAAACTATTTATGACATGTATTCTCTCAAACATCGTTCGTGTATACCTTTCGCGAACGGGTCAATTCCGATATTTTCTCAGCCAACATATGCGAAAGGTATATCGAAAGGTATTGGTGAAGTGAACGTTACATTTTTCAGCTTTATCCTTCGCGAATTTGACCAGTTTAATTCTTGGGTATCTTGTAGACAGGCCTTGTCTGCAAGATATCTGGAAAACTACTAGACGGAACTTCACCAAACTTGGATGGAAGCTTCATTGGAATGACCTCATTTGATTAGGTTTTGGTATGCATGCATGCTTTTGTCCGTGTATGGTGTCTGTCCATCCATCTACTTGTGCATGTATACAAGCCTTGTCTGCAAGATATCTGGAAAACTACTGGATGGAATTTCACCAAACTTTTATGGAATCTTCATTGGAATGGCCTCCTCACCTGATTATGTTGTGGTGTGTGTGCGTGTTTGGTGTCCATCCGTTGGTCTACATGTACATGTATAGGCCTTGTGCTCAAGATATCTGGAGAACTACTGGACCGAATTTCTCCAAACTTGGATGGACGCTTCATCGTGATGGCCTCCTCATCTGATTTTGCATGCATCCATCCGTTTACATATATGTACAAGTCTACAAGATATGTGGAGAACTACTGGATGAAATTTCACAAACTTGGATGAAAGTTTCATTGGAGTGGCCTTGTCATCTAATTAGGTTTTTGTGTGAGTGCTTGCATGGGTCCATGCAAAATGTGCTTCTGTCTGCCTGTCTAATTTTCTTTCACTCCATATCTTGGAAACTAGGCAGATGTATGAAACTTTTATACAGTACAGCATGTATTTTATAGGTGTGCCTGTTGTACATGTATGTTTTGCATCTTTCTATAATGTGATCAGTTTAGAAATGATTGAAGCTTCACAATTACATGTATTTCACATCGGTTGGGCGCTGTAGGTGTCGGAAATCCACCCATTGCTATATAAATCCAGACTCCTCACTGGGCTACTGCAACAATGAAAATTGCCTCTTCGCAATTAATATTTTCAGATGTGCAGCTTTGTTTAGGATACTTATATTTTTTGCTACATTCATTTTGTAGCACTTTCCCTTAAATAATGTGCCCACTCAAGGCAAGGTGGGAGATTAGGGGAGACATATGTTTTTGCTTGAAAAAACAACCAGCATAGGCTTCATTCTGGAGCGGCAACTCAAAGGGTCAAAGCGGAACCTCTAGTTATGTTTTAAATTGACCGGGAACATGCCCAGAAAACTCTTATTTCCAATATTTCCCCTCGACTAATAACATATTGTCAGACAGCCTGGCTTCTGCCTTCAAACACATAAAAACTTGAGGTGACCTTATCTATCATTTTTCTGAGACACAGCTGGAGGAAAAGATGTATAGAATAAACATCATCATGGTGATGGCAGAGGGTGGGTAATGAATTTGCTGAAATGTATGTTTTATTTACAAAGTGACCAAGAAACTTCTAGATGTAATGAGGATCAACTACATGTATTGCAGAGAGATAAGTTAACAGTATTGCACAAAACAATTCACTTCCGGAATTAGTATGGTCCAATCACTGTAGCCAGTATTCTATTCATCGAGATAACCCTCAGTACAAGAATCAGTTAGTGCTGTGTCTGGAATGAATATGGTCCAATCGCTAGAGCCAGTCTTCTATTCACTGTTATAGGCATATATTACTGGGGTAACTTTGTTATCTGTCCGCAACAGTTTTGTGAAAAGCCGAGTTGTTTGATATTTTAATAGTTGAAAGGTTGGTAATAATTGAACAACACAATGTGTTCTCAGTCACCGATATAAAGCAATCTTGGCTTGAATCAAACTGGCTCCTACTTTTTATCTCGCCTTAGGAAGTAACATTGGGAAATACTGTGACGGGGAGAGAGGATGTCGGTGTCATCGTCTGTGTCATTGTCTATGTCCCTTCCCTGGAAAGGATAAGGGTTTTTACCCCTCGGCCAAAATTTGGACGAAGGGTATTGTCGTCATCCTGTACCTCCGTCCATCTGTCCATCCGGCCATCTGTCCGTCACGCCTTTCTCGTTACCAAGATATCTTTAGAACGACTTACCCTTGGCATACCAAACTTTCAGTGCACATCCATATGCTTGTGACCCAGAACCCTATTGAATCTGGACCTGATTGGTTATAAACTGCGGCGGCCATCTTTAATTTATGCGAAACCATCACAGCTTTCTCGTTACCATGATATCTTTAGAACAACTTACCCTAGGCACACCAAACTTGCAGTGCACATCCATATGCTCGTGATGCAGAACCCTATTGAATCTGTACCCGATTGGTTGGACACTTTGGTGGCCATCTTTAATTTATGCAAAAACATTAATCTTGTGTATCTCGGGTACCACTTAGCTGTTCATTGTGAAACTTGGTGGTGATCACCGATGCATCAAGAAACTTCAAAGAAATGACCAAACCAGTTTCCCTGATTCGGTGGAACTGTGGCGGCCATCTTTTTGCGTGAATGAATTTTTGCAAAATCTTTAATGATGTATATCTCTGATACCATTTAAGTGTTCTATACGAAACTTGGTGTACAGCATTGATGTATCAAGAGACTTGCAATGAATAACCACATCAGTTCCTCTGAATGGCGGGAAAAATGGGCGGCCATCTTTAATTTATGAAAATCTTTAATGATCTCTATCTCTGATACTGTTCATGTGGTCGATGTAAATGTGCTCGATGCATCAAGAGACTTACAATGAATGACAGTTCTGGTTTCTCTGATTTGGCGGAAACCTTGGTGGCCATCTTTAATTTATTCAAAATCTTTAATGATGTATATCTCTGATACCATTTCAGTGTTCTTTTCGAAACTTGGTATACAGCATCGTATCAAGAGACTTGCATGAATAACCACATCAGTTCCTCTAAGTGGCGGGAAGGATGGGCGGCCATCTTAATTTATGCAAAATCATTAATGATCTCTATCTCTGATACTGTTCAAGTGCTCGATGTAAAACTTGGTATACATCAAAAGACTTACAATGAATGACAGATCTGGTTTCTCTGATTGGGCGGAATCTTGGCAGCCATCTTTAATTTATGCAAAATCTTTAATGATGTACATGTATATCTCTGATAACAGTTAAGTGTTTTATACGAAACTTGGTATACAGCATCGATGTATGAAGAGATTTGCGTGAATGAATAACCGCGTTAGTTCCTCTGAGTGGCGGAAAGGATGGGCGGCCATCTTTAATTTATGCAAAATCATTAATGATCTCTATCTCTGATATTGTTCAAATGGTCAATGTAAAATTCGGTATTCATCATCGATGCACCAAGTGACTTATGTAATGAATACCGGTTTCTCTGATTGGACGGAAACCTTAGGAGCCATTTCTAATTGCAAAATTTTTGATAATCTGTATATTTATCACTTGATGGCTTGGTGTTCCTGATACCTTGGTTTAAATTGAATACATTATGAATGGCTGGCGCCCAGAGCCGAGGGGTTTTCAGATGCGCAGCTTCGTATTTGTATTTGCAAACAGAAGTCTTTGTCTGTAAAAGTTAAGTTCCATCTTGAGACTGTCATATTGCTTATTTGAAGCACTGCTTACCCATGAGGAGAAGAGGAACCCTATCGAATTGGAGATAAAATGTCAAGGTCAGTGTAGCCCGAAACTTGAGGGGGGGGGGGGGGAATCGTCATAAATTCTTAGGTCGATACTATAACTCCAGTTCAGGGATGTGGATTGTGATGAGATTTAAGGTATATACCTCAAAATTATGGAAAAGAAGAAACCTATTGATACTAATGTCCAGCTCTCCATCCATCTGTTAGCATTCCTTGTCCCTGGAGGGTCTGCTATCTCTCTGAAGGGTCTGCTATCTCTCTGGTAAGTCTACTATCTCTCTGGTAAGTCTGCTATCTCGGCAAGGCTTTGGTGTAAGACCTCCCATTGAAAAGGTAATATCCTTGACAATACAACTTGCAGCAGATCCTTTGTCAATTATATTTCGTGAGTCTTACACCAAATCATTGCCGATATCTCTCTGGTAGGTCTGTTATCTCCCTGGTAGGTCTGCTATCTCCCGGATAAGTATGCTCTCTCCCTGGAGGGTCTGCTATCTCTCTGGTAAGTCTGCTATGTCCCTGATAGGTCTGCTATCTCTCTGGTAAGTCTGCTATCTCAGACTCTGGTAAGTCTGCTATGTCCCTGATAGGTCTGCTATCTCTCTGGTAAGTCTGCTATCTCTCTGAAGGGTCTGTTATCTCTCTGCTAATTCTACTAAATGTATTTCAGCATGATCAACTTGCCAAATTTGAACGAAGGTCAAAGTTACTGGGTTAGGACGGTGTTGATTGCATTTAAGTCTTTATTCTGGCTCCGAGAACAAGTTTGTGACCAACAGTTAAGTCAGTTCTATTGGAAAACTTGTCTCGTGCTGGATTTGCTTAAAATTAATTTGCCTTGACTTTACTTGCATTAAATTTTCAGATTTGGTTTATCGCTAATAAACAACTTCAAATAATGAGGCCAATGTATTGGAATGTTTGTAAACACCCAGTTCTAGGTAATTTTTCCGGAACCCTGGACTTGAATCTATAACGTGTCAAACAGGTTTTCTGGCTTAATTCATGTCCCTAGTAAATCTATATACAAGATACAATGGGAAACTTGTTATTGTTTGAGCTGAATTAGTTAGCTATAAAAAAAACTGACTAAGTATTATTGAGGATAGGAAACAATAGGCAGGTATGTCTGTATGGTAATATATCAACCTGCTTTGCTATTGTTGTCTGAGGATGACAGATTATGGACCGTTGTTTTCAGGCACACCTTTAATAGTACCAGGTAATCTCCGGGCCTGAAAATCAATTAGCCGCTTATAAAACACAGTTTCGTGCTTACTTTGTCGTGACTGACCTGTCAACCTGAGTATCTCCAGTTCAACGGGGTTTGGAGAATTTACGCATAAGAAGTTTTAATATATATACAATGTATGTATATAGGGTTAATACAGGCCTATTTCATACTGTTTACCAGCACCCAAATTAGAGAAAACCCCCAGCTAAATCTTGAAAGTGCAACAAAATCTGCCCTTATTTTGCTTCGTCTGGAGCCTAAATTCTCCGAATATCTCTGCCTGATATTTTCTAGCTGTTGCCGTGTTGGAAACAAATTTACCTGTTTAGCATTCAAATTATTAGAATTTCAAACTATTTATCCCAAATGTAATAGCCCTTGGTATGTGGTTTGGATTGAAATTTACATACATCTAGATGGACACCAATAATAGATACCCCTTTCTGTGTTCAGAATTTCTGTATCTGGCCTTGTAATATGCTGATATTATGTCACCTAGTCCACTTAATGGAATGGAATATGCCTGTATAATCTTGAAGAATGAGCATTTTGCATGCATGAGGATAATGCCATAGATTTTCATCTATACTCGGTGAGCGTGTTTCAAACTGGTCTGGCACATGTCAGCTGCGTAACTGTTTCCATCGCTGCCTCGAGACTCCCATGGGAATGGCAGACTGGGTTTACAAAAAAATACCCAAGAAGAGCATTCAGTACTGGGTAATAAATTTCATTATGTTTAAGTGCAATTACTGTCAAGGTAGTGCTTGATGCTATGTGTCTGTTTTCCCCTGTTACCTCTTCAGCATCCAGACTGTGTGTAACGACTAACTGTGCAGTAGTCCCACTCTGAACTGGGCCATCTATTGACAGTTTTTCATTGAGGCAGGTTTTATTTAAATTGTGCCACTTCAGGATGCATCTGAAGCGGTTGTCTCGGTATATTTTCACATTGATGAGCGTGGGTAAACTGGCATGCAACCCTTCGCAGAAAAAAAGCCCTTGTTGCTCTGCATAACCCCCCCGAGAGTCGGTCCCTCTGCTGGCAGACCTGACGCACACTGTAATACCCTCTAACCCTTCACCAGTGAGATTCCGTCTGGCCTGCTAATCAATGCAGCTTCAACAAGGTTTTTCCATTAGCGCTATTGCAGAGCGATGACAAATCCTGCTAGGCTATGCATTGCTATGCATCAGTCCGTGGCTGTATATGGAAGGCTTAATTACGCGAGGGATACGGTGAAGTGGCATGATGTAACCTTGCAAAGGTTAATTGTTCACTTGGCTGGTCCACTACCTGTGCTGAGGAATGCCAGCCATTCTCAGGTCATGGCAGGAAGTATGGCTTACTGGCCAGAAGAGGGCGTGGTACACCTTGCTAAAATGTAAATGTGTTCATGGGAGAGATAGGACGGAAACCTTGACTGACTACTGAGGATTCCCCGTTGAATGTCATCCGTAGTAGGCTTCAACTGAATTGCTTTTGTCAGGCAAAGTTTGTGTTGCTCATCAAAGACATTAAAGAAATGTTAGAGTTGTGGCCCTTGGATCAGTCTTGACCTTTCTCGCTGGATTATAGTACTGAACTGCACTTGCAACTTAAAACACAAATCATGCTATCTCAGTCGCTCAGTTTTAAGTTATCATTCTTGATCTCCATCATTACCCGTAAGTTTTCTCCAGGAGAGTTTCTGAGAACTCTCCTCGCAAACTGCCAATGCAATGGATAATAATATGGGAGCGAATGATTACTCTCTCACCCAGGCAAAACAAAACATGCAGTAGAGTGATCAGCAGTTCTCCCAGATTTAACATACACGAGAGATCTACCACACTATGGACAGGTCACCTTGGAGACTCCCAGTGTGTTTATTTAGCAGACAACACAAAACATTTTGGGCCTCACTACTATTAAAAATCATCCTGGCACAAGTGTTTCAATTTCCAAGACATTTATAATAAGTACGTATAATTTGTACACTGTGTCCTGAAACATTTATCTGTATGATGACGAATTTAGACATAAAAATGAATCGCAACTATATCCATGATTATAATGGACTGAAATAGGGATGGTTAACTTGTTGGCAGAATTTATACGTATACAATAGGCTGAGAGAAGCATAGAATCTTGTCACCTGTGTCTGGGTTATATAATAGATTGCTGCCCTTTTCCGCACCTCCGTCTGCCCTGTTGTGACTCGGGTGATAGGTGAACATTGGTGGTTGATGTAAACTGGTCTGACAGGTGAGAGATACTCACCATGTTCTTACCTGGGATGTCTACCTGTAATTAACCTGCTCAACTCTCTGGTCATTCCAATCACAACAAGGCTATTTTCTCACTCTGAAATACTGGGGTGATCAAACTGGTTTTGAAATTATTTACATTACAGTGATTTAGGTTTTAAATCTGAGGACTCTGATATCACTGCTATCCAAAACCCTTGTGCAGTATATTACAATGGACCACCACCAGATCTTGGTAAGAGTAGGCCTCAGCTCCTCAGACAGCTTGTCGTAAAAGGCGACGAACTGATGCACCTGTGGGGTTTCCTGGTGTGCAAAGGAATAGGACCCTACCCGTGGAGTTCCCGGGTGTGAAAAGGAATAGGACCGTGATATGACGGGAATAAAGTTGAAAGCGACATTGAATTATATTCAGTCATTCACCCCCATCACTAACAATTTTCATCAACACTTCAATGTTTTTTCAGGTGCAAAAATCAAAACAACCCAGCTCCTCGAACATTAATTGTGCCTGTCTAGATAGAAGCACTGTACATATTTAGTTTGATTATCTTTGGAGAGATATCATATTTGAATATTATGTACATGTAGCCAGATCAAAATTTGACTCAGAATCTGGGAAAATGGAATGTTGATAGACAAGTAGTGGTAATTAAATTGTGAAAACCCTTCACCATACAACATGCACATAGTCCTACCTCAACTTGCACCTTCGTGGCATCTGCAACCTGCTTCTATTGATTGGAAAACAGATTCAAGCCAATATTTATATAGATGAAATGATTGAGTTTATGGTTCATGTTTAGACAGTGTTCGGTGGGAAAGTGATGTAATATGAGTCATCTTTTATTAAATTACAGCCAGTCAATGGGTATATCCCCCCCCCCCCCCCCATTACGGTATCTACATATACTCGCCACTAGGCATAGCAGGTGATTTTTATCTCGCCTTACGAAGTAAAGGGGAGATATTGTGAGAGGGGGAAGAAAATGTCATCGTCGGTGTCCCCAGTCTGGAAATTGTAAGGCTTTTGGTTTAGCCTTGGTTTCCACCTGGGACCCGTGTGACAAGACGCCAGTCCGTATTGCATTTCAGCAACATCTGCCTGAAAGTGGCGCCACTGGTTCTTGCTTCTTTGTGTCCGTGGATGTTCGTGTACGTCTGTGCATGTCAGTTCAAAGAGATAACTTCCTAACGCTTGGTTGGATTCTTTCGAAATTCGGCATACGCATTTCTTGCGACAAGACGCCAGTCCGTATTGCATTTCAGCAACATCTGCCTGAAGGTGGCGCCACTGGGTCAAAATGGATCTTTTTTTTCCGTGCATGTCTGTTCGAAGCAATAACTCCCTAATGCTTTGTTGGATTCTTCCGAAATTCGGAATACGCATTCCTTGCGACAAGATGCCAGTCCGTATCGCATTCAGCAACATCTGCCTGAAGGTGGCGCCACTCGTTCTTGCTTCTTTGTGTCCGTGCATGTCTGTTCGAAGCGATAACTTCCTAAAGCTTTGTTGGATTCTTCAAAAATTCGGAATACGCATTCCTTGCGACAAGACGCCAGTCCGCATTGCATTTCAACCACATCTGCCTGAAGGTGGCGCCACTCGTTCTTGCTTCTTTGTGTCCGTGGATGTTAGTGTACGTCCGTGCATGTCTGTTCGAAGCGATAACTGCCTAACACTTTGTTGGATTCTTCCGAAATTCAGCATACGCATTCCTTGCGACAAGACGCCAGTCCGTATTGCATTTCTGCAACATCTGCCTGAAGGTGGCGCCACTGGGTCAAAATGGATCTTTTTTTTTCCGTGTACGTCCGTGCATGTCTGTTCGAAGCGATAACTTCCTAACGCTTTGTTGGATTCTTCCGAAATTCGGAATACGCATTCCTTGCGACAAGACGCCAGTCCGTATTGCATTTCAGCAACATCTGCCTGAAGGTGGCGCCACTGGTTCTTGCTTCTTTGTGTTCGTGGATGTCCGTGTACATCCGTGCATGTCTGTTCGAAGCGATAACTTCCTAACGCTTTGTTGGATTCTTTCGAAATTCGGCATACGCATTCCTTGCAACAAGACGCCAGTCCGTATTGCATTTCAGCAACATCTGCCAGAAGGTGGCGCCACTAGTTCTTGCATCTTTGTGCCCGTGGATGTCTGTTCAAAGCGATAACTTCCTAACGCTTTGTTGCATTTTTCCGAAATTCGGCATACACATTCCTTGCGACAAGACGCCAGTCCCAGGGAGTGATCCAGGCGGGATTTGATACCGGTATACCGGTATGGGCGCCCAAACTCTCGCGCCCAAAAAAAATAAAATCATAACCTTGACGGTAAACACATCGTGAAGTTCAAGAATTCACTCGCCACTACACTTCCTGTATTTTACGTAGGGTATAGTAAAAATAATCACCCAAGAAAAATCGGACCAGCGGACTCCTCACTTTTTGACATCATACATTATTTTTTTTTTTATCAACGTCTACAATTATATTGTAGGCATTAATTTCCGATGAGTTTAAGTTCCGATGAGTTTTCCCCGTGAAAATTGTATTTCCGCGCAATAATCATGATAATAGATCAGTCCTCTCCAGTTCTGCAGCACGGTCACGTATTTGGATAGTACCCAAATCCATATCCCGGTTTTCGCCGTTTTCGACCGTGGTCGTGGACACTCGTCAGATTCAACATGGGCCGTCCGCGAACCACAGCCTCTAGCCACAACAAAAAGTCAGCCACCTACTCTTCTGATAAAAGGAAAACAGAGGACACAAATTCTGATCAGCAAACGCTTTTTACCCCTCGGCCAAATTTGGCCTAGGGGTATTGTCGTCATCATGTACGGCTGTCCGTACGTCCGTACGTCCGTACGTACGTCCGTCCGTCCGTTACCGCGATATCTAAAGAACCGTTTCATGCATGGCAACCAAACTTGTTACATCTATTTATCTTCACATAAATCAGAAGCCTATCGAAAATGAGTCATCTCGGACAATATTTTGCAGAGTTATGCCCCTTTTTACAAATAAAAATCCATTTATGATTTGTTATTGTGATAATTTCAGAACTGTTCCATATACAACATCCTAACGTGATACAGTTGTTTCTCTTGACCTAAACTAGATGCCTATCGAAAATGAGTCGTGTCAGAAAGTATTTTGCAGAGTTATGCCCCTTGTCTAATAAAATCCGTTACCGCGATATCTACAGAACCATTTCATGCATGGCAACCAAACTTGTTACATCTATTTATCTTCACGTAAATCAGAAGCCTATCGAAAAGGAGTCATCTCGGACAATATTTTGCAGAGTTATGCACCTTTTTACAAATAAAAATCCATTTATGATTTATTGTGATAATTTCAGAACCGTTCCATATACAACATCATACAGTGATACAATTGTTTCTCTTGACCTGAACTAGATGCCTATCGAAAATGAGTCGTGTCAGAAAGTATTTTGCAGAGTTATGCCCCTTGTCTAATAAAATCCACTAATTCCTATGTTAAGTTTGCATATAATTTCTATATCATGTTAGTATACTATCACATTTATTTATTGATTGGATGACTGATTTATTGATTTATTTTCTTAGACAATGCAAAGAATGCTTGCAAATCTCTTTTGAAAATGACATACATGTCCCATTTAGTATACATGTACTGTATTTATCTAGCCATGTGTACTGTTGTTTTGGTGAGACACCGATACAGCTCTTTCAATTTATTCCAGAAACAAATTAATTTAAGGGGAGGAAAACTTTTCTTTTTTTTCAAAGAAAGTACACTTACAATACCAGGGGTAAATATTTCTTCCCACAAGCCAATCAATTGGTAGAGACACCCTTACATTATAATAGCTGGGGTTCAGAGCCGAGGGGTTTCGATAGCGCAGCTTCATGTTAAATTCATAAAACGGCCACATGTTCAAACGGAAACTGGCGCCTCAATAAGTGTCCAAGATGATCATGACGTTGATATACCCCCGGTAGTTGAAAATGAGACAGAAGTCGCCGACAGTGAAAATCCAGAGATGGAAATAGACAATATTCAAACACAACATGACATCAATGACACTCTCGAATTCGAAGGACCAAACACAGTCGATGGAAGAACTCTGATGCGAACTGCTGATACTCAGAAAAACTGGGAGACATTATATGATTTTGCTTATTATTCTTCATCGAAGAAAGGCTGGTTTTGTAAAGTGTGTGAGGAATATTCTAAGAACTCTGGTACTGAATATTGGCAAACAAAAGCTGTTAAGACTGGGGAGCATCCCAGAAGAACTTTCGAAATGCATTTAAATTAAAAAAAACACAACGAAGCGGTGAAAACAAAAATGGAAGTTAAGCGAATGCTTTCACGGGGAAGTATTTATAGACAGGTTATGCACAATATGGGAGGCAAGAAAAAGCTCCAAAACAGAAATGTGATCAAGAAGTTTCTGAAAACCACGTACTTTTTAACCTGGAAGAAATGGGCTGTGAAAGAAAATTTTGCTGAAGTTATCGACTTCGTCCGTGATTTAGGCGATGTAGATTTTGATGCGCACTTGCACGATTCAAGCCGACGAGCAACTTATACCTCTGCAAGCTCTGTAGATGACTTCCTTACATGCCTGAGTAACCATTTAGAGCATGGCTTAAAAAATCAAATCATCGCTGCCTCTGAATTCAGTCTCCTGGCAGATGAAACGACTGATATTGCGGACAGGGCAGAGTTAGCGATTTTCATTAGGTTTGTTGACACCGACACTAGAGAGGTCCAAGAGAAATTTCTTGGCCTTGTACAGATAGAAGGTAGCAAAGGGGCCCAAGCTATATGTGACAAAATATGTGCTGTCCTAGATGAAAAGGGTATAGACATAACTTTAATGCGTTTTAGTGGTTTGGATGGCACCAACACGATGAGCGGTGAACGTACAGGTCTCCAAAGAAGGCTACGACACCTTTCACCCCATGCCAAATATGTGAACTGCAGGAATCACAGACTAGCACTAGTATTTGTACACTTGATGCCCAAGTTCAGAGTCTTGCAAGATGTTGATTCTCTCATTTTATCTGTATGGAAGATGATGAAATATTCTTCTGTTAAGGCTGGCGTTTTCAATGAAGCCCAGAGTGTAGATGGCCACAAGAAGTTGAAACTTTTGAAAGCGGCTCCAACCAGATGGCTATCTCATGGTGAGGCTTCTCAGAGATTAGTTTCCAGATATGTATCTTTGATAAATGCCTTAGACACGGTGGTGCAAAATGGTGCAGAACCAGAAGTTGTGGGCGTTCGTAGTCAACTTCTTGAACCAGAAATCATACTGTTTCTGCTGCTACTTGCTGATATTCTAGTTCACGTCAATAGATTTTGCAAGTTTCTTCAAACAGCAAATCTAGCATATTCACATGTTCCGAGAAAGCTGAATCAGCTCAAACTGGCCTTAACTACTAGTTTGGAACAAGATGGTCTTCTATTCATGAAACACTCTACAGAATTTCTAGAATTATCAAGGGACAGAATGGAACTTGGACGCAGATTGCGTGGCCATAGATTACTTGAATCTGAACCCGATGAGCTAGAAGTTAGAAAACAAGCTTTCAGAAAAGATGTGAAAATTCCATTTCTGAAAGAACTTTTAAGTGAACTGGATTCGGCCATGAAAATGGATGATCATGTATCCCAAGCCTTTGATGTTTTCAATGTCAGTGAACAATTGACACATGAACAGCGCCTGGAAAAGGTAGAGCTTCTATCAGACTTTTATGGTGAACCACACTCTTCAACATTTGAAGGAGAGACAAATACAGTGGAAGCAGTGATATGCAGATCTGCTAACACCGAACAATCTGTGAATTTCTTCTTTGAAGATTTTTCTGAATCAGTTGTAAAGGCCCAGAAGCTCAGGAATGAGCAGGTGGCTAAAATGGTCAGAAACAACCAACTGAAACCGAATGAGATAGATAACTACAAGGAGGAACATCCCATTTCTCCAGCCACTGTCTTTGCAGATATGTGGGGAAGTAGGGGAGAGTACCCTGATCTGATGAAATTGTTCAAGCTGACATTGCTGATCCCAGCAACTACTTCAAATGTGGAGAGGGGATTTTCAACTCTCAGTCTTCTGCATACCAAACAAAGGAATCGATTGACCGCTGGTAGTTTGGACAAACTAATGCGAATAATTTTATTGGGCCAGGGGTCTCGTACATTCAGTGACGATGAGTGGGAGTTGTTGGTCGACAAATTTAGAGACATGAAAGACAGGCGAATTGAGTTATAATCTTGCATGTACACGTATGACCTAATGTGAACTGAAAACAGAACAGCAATATTTCTGCACAGTATATCTTTATTGTTCAACTTGTCTTCAGTGAAATCTGAAAATGAAATGAGATTATCCAGAAACAAATTGATGTTTGTTCACTTTTCCTTCACCGGCCCCCCCCCCCCCCCGCATTAACAATAGTGTCTTAATAATGCTAAGAAAAAAAAGGTGTGACGAGTTTTTTCTAAATCTTCACTTGTTTTAAATATTTTTTTGCAGACAAAAAATCTTCAAAAAATATACACATTTTCATTGAGGGGCCAAAAAATCTTTAAAATAAGTGAAAATTTAGAAAAAACTCTCTAGAAATATTACTGAAATCTGGAAGTAATTTTGTCATTTTATTTCTCTAAAATCGCTCAGAATGCATCTCCAGCAATCTAGAACCCCAGAGCTTCCGGGGCCTAGGCGGCCCCTGGACCCTCGCCTAAAGTGCTGGGATCGTACTCTCAACAGGCATCCCCAAAAAATCTCTGAATTACTCCCTGAGTCCGTATTGCATTTCAGCAACATCTGCCTGAAGGTGGATTTCAAAATCTGCCGTCTAACTGGGAAAATGTTGTTGTTGTTGCATCAGCCGATCATTGGCCCTCCGTAGAAGATACTACATGTATAGGCTAATACATGTACCATGCCATGAGATGATGCTTGGGATTGCATTTCGCCCACTTACACCTACAGGTGGCGACACCTGGTGGCAAATTTAAAATTTGGTTTCCGGGCAATAGGTTGATGCCTTCAGCTTCTCGTCAAATTTGGTTTGCAGATAATGCCTTGAGATGTCACTTGGGGTTGGTTCTCGGTTACATAATTTCCATGCTTCACTGCAGGGAAACTATATTACAGAAGCAATCAACTTTCAGTCAATCGTTCTGAGATGATCTTAAAACTTGAGAAGGCAGAAAGACCCTTCCACATCCAACGCCTATGAAGCAGCAGTTGCCTCCCTCATGTATATCCCCCTAGACCAACAATGCTAAAATATATTTCGGCGGGGGACCTAGCATCCTCTGGCTGCTTGTTGAGATGAAATATAAAAAAAATGTACTGAAAAGTTGTCTGAATTGGTCAGGTTTCATTAGCTGATTATGAAACTGGGTACACATATTTCATATGATTAGAGGATCATGTGTCTGTGCTATTTATGAGATGAAATACTAATTTTTCTTCAATTTTGAGGGTTTCGTCTTAGTAATTTGCCAATGATAATGTACATACAGGCTGATTAGAGGATGTGCCTGTGCTATTTATGAGATGAAATATTAATTTTTCTTCAATTTTGAGGGGTTCGTCTTAAAGGTGAACTGCAAAGCTTTTAATTTTATCTAAATTGTTGCTTATATACATCTTGTCTTATGTGACATAACTTTTATACGTTTTTGGGGCAAATATAGTTTGCAAAATTGTACTAATAACAATATTAAAGTTATCCTGTTATAAATCCGTCTTGAAAACTTGCATCGCTTGTCTCTCTTGGTTTGTAGAACGTTATGACGTTATAGTGGTCCCCTTCATTCAAGTTTTATTCAAATGTGACGTCATGCTACGTCGGATAAATGAACGAGGACCACTATAACGTCATGACGTTCCAAAAACAACGGGAGGCAAGCGATGACGTTTTTAAAAGTTCTGGCTCTCGGTATAAGTTTTGACTTCTCATATACCCAAAATAAAACAATAACCCACAGAACTATTACCACATATAATTGTAACAGCTATAGAAGTTCTTGTTTTATGACATTTTAACAGGACATTGGAAAGCTTTTCAGTTCACCTTTAAGTAATTTGCCAATGATAATGTGTAGGCTGATTCGAGGATGTGCATGTGCTATTTAAGAAATGACATGAAATACGAATTTTCTTCTATTTCCACTTCCCTTACACTGATAGTCGTGAATTCATGCTTGGATACTGTTTCTATAAAAACTTGAACCTCACAGAAATTGCACCACATTTTTACCATGTTTATCTTACTGCTTCCTTTCATGTAATAAGACCAAATTTGTCCAATCCAACCAGTATGTGAACATGTATGACATGAATTGTTATGCAAATGATGGAAGTCTCCAGGATTGAACAAAAACATCTCTTAGTTTCTGGTTAATGTGCATGTCGTTAGCAAACCTTGCACATCAATTCTTTTTCACAAAATGTTTGAGCAGAGTTATCTCCCTTGACCAAGGTAAGAGACTCCCAACCATGAATTGTCAGTAATAAGATGTTAATTATTAGAAAGTTGTCAGCTGTGGAAACATATTTGGAAAATGAATATTTTGGGTTCAGGTCATGAAACACTGGTACATGTATGATATAAAGGGGAACCCAAACACTATAGGGTTACTTTTAGAAGAAGGAATTACTCGCAATTCTGAGTGCTGTTACTCCAGACGGTTTCTGAAATATTGGAGTTCAAAGAATTAATCTGATAATGTGTATTTAGGGAATTTCTGCAAATGAGATTTCGGGATGTAACATGCACCGCCCTGTGTTTGTGACAATGAATAGTGATAATATTTAAGAACACAAAATGTAATAATTCGGTGTTGATCGATATTTTGTGTCATCCCCTCAGTCGGGTTTTCTTGACTAACTGTTAGGATGTGAAAATAATTACCATTCAGTGGTGCATTATAATTAGAAAGGTATTGTGTTAAGTCGCTTTTCCTGGGGCTATATTCTCTGACAAAGTCTCAAATCTTCTTTCATGTCTGCTTCATTTGTCCATCGTAACACTCCCTCTGAGTGCTTCATCCTTCAGTTCACTAGTGAGTTTGTCTGAATTCAACCTAATTCAGACGAGAAAAAAAAGAATAACTGTCTTGTTCTTGCATCGGAATATGAATTAAGATATGATTTATTGCCCCAAGTTAATGTAGAGGCATTTTTTTGCTGCCAGATCCCTTCAACTTGTGCCCCTGACTTATATCTGTGCCATCACTGCATTGTGGCCCATTGATACTGTATCTTCTCCAGGCCTCAATTTAAGGTGGTAACCTGTTTTCAGGTTGCCTGGAGGTTGCCATATGAAAAATAGTGGTAACCTATTTTCAGGTCCCCATAATTTTGACTAATAATATGACATTAGGTTAATAATTATGCAATAGGTTCCCACAGGTTACCAGTGTAGAATTCATGGTAACCTGTTGAGAGGTTACCATCAGCTCTCCTTAAATTGAGGCCTGTTCTCATATGAAGCACGGTCATCACACATTTTATGCTCGCATGCATTAGCTATGAGAGCCTATATGCAATACAACCTCCATCTGTCTGATGTCTGTCCAGAAATGAATTTTGCCACCAGTTGGCGCCACCTCCAGGCCCAAGTGGGCGAAACGCAATCCCAAGCGACATCTCATGGCATGGTACATGTACTGGTATATAATACCAAATTTGAAAAGAATCTGATGAGAGGTTCTCAAGGTTTTGCCCGGAACGAATATAGGATTTTCCCACCACAAAAGTGGTCGAAATGCAATCCCTGGCGACACCTCATGGCATGGTATATGCCTACCAGTAGGGAGTTCAGCTCAGGGGCTAAATGACGTACGAATTTAATGAAAAACATAATTTCACTGTCATGCAACTTTGCGTGAATTTATGTGCTAAACATCCGTAAAATGAATTGTTTTTATCAGATTGTGTCCTACAATAAATATTCTTTAAACTCCTTGTTGTTTTTATTAATTTCTCTTTGCTAATTCATCGTACATGTTAAACATTTTACGTCCAAATTCGGTCAGAGACTATACCAGCGGAAAACGGAGGTCGCCATATTTATCAAAACAGTTGAAACTCCGACGTTCATCATCAGTGAGCCAATGGAAAAATGTCTTTCAAACGAACATGGTTTTAAAACGAGGATCTCGTAGATTGTCGTGATATGTGAGGTTTCAAAAATTTCCCACGGGAAGGACTCACCAGGTCGTTTTTCTTCGTTGGTGGCCGGCCGACGGATGACCATGGAGGCCGCAGCTAGTCTCGCACGTACAGTCGGAAAGTTGAATGTATACTGCGCCTTTTGAACTGGAAGATTTTGATAAATTTAAGCCAGCTATTCCCATGAAATGTCTCTGAAAAAACAGTCCCCTCCATTTCTGAAGTGGCCGCCATTGTCTGACGCTTTCCTATGAACCCGATTCCTATAATCTCCCGGTATCTTGCTTCCTAAATTTGTTGGGGTATGAAAACACACTGGTTGTTTGCCAACCCTGTTCCCGCTGACTCACTCAAGGGAGGTAATTGAGTAGTAACTTCCTGCATCAGATTTATGGTCTTCAGTTTTCCAGCTGTATTGACCATATACGTGTTATGATCTTTGAAACATAATTCTAATATCGTTCTCTCAACAGAATATTCTTAGTTATTGTAATAATTAATTTCTTCATTATTTATTTAAATTAAGTTACTTGCTTTTTCATATGCAAAATCTTCATTTTTTCCTTATTTGTTTTTCATTTATTTTTTTTTTTTATTTTTTATTATTTTTTTTTAACAAAACTATTTTAATACAGGGAATAGGTGTCCTCAGTTTTTAGATAAACTTGAAAGTTCTTGTATACATTTTAAATTCAACTTTCTAGAATATTTGAAAAGTTAATTAATTTTTTTATTTTTTTTATAAAAAATTGACTTGAAGTGTGTCGTTTTAGTGAAATTATATGAAAAATGGTCAATATTGTTACATTTTTGTCTCTATTTTGCGATTTTGTCCCCTTTTTCAGTGCCATGGGTCCAATGTAGGAGTATATGGCCAGAGTTCCGAAAGAATGCCCTTTATAGGGATCTTCAAATGACACGAGCTTCGCTAATACTTGATCGATTTCAATTTCGTAAACTGAGATATATTCCTCTCGAAACTAAATTTGATAAAAACTTGATTGTCTGGATGATAATGTAAAATGAAATTTGAGCTGAACTCCCTACTACCAGATTTGAGAAGAATCTGATGAGTGGTTCTGAAGTTATTGCCCATGCAGAAATGAATTTCAGATAGACGGATGGACGCAGGGTCACACAGCAGACAGCAGACTATGTACAGGGGTATAAAAAGTGACAAGGTATCCACATAGCTGTGTGAAAAAATATATAAAGTTGTGATCTTATTGCCCTGGCTTGAAACTACATGTACAATGTAAATGTCCGATGGGGCTTTGTCCATTGTGGCTTTTATCCTGTTTTTGTTTTGTTCGCTGAGCAAATCCCAGAAAGAATATACTGTTCTCATATTGTTCATCATTTTCATAGAAGGCCCATTTCACAACAGAGAGCCAATTTTTCCAAAAAAATAATTTGGTTTTGATGTTATCACCTATGCATGATAACTTAAGTCAATATCCCAAGAAACATGCTTGATACTCATTTTTCAGGTAGAATAGTTTCTGGTTATTTTTATGAGGCTTAACGACAGGTGAAAATTCTGAACTCAAAATTAGCATTTTCACATTATTATTGTAAATAGATCAAAACTGACAAATAATTAGAATTATGTGAGAAATGTTATGTCCATCATCATGAGAAAGGAATGTTTCAACAATATATAATAGGAAAATGTACACTTCTTATTCCATTTTCTCAAAAACATAGTAATATTGTAAGAAATTTCATTTGTTACTTACGTGACAGATTTGTTGAAATTTTTAGCCATGGAAAAGGGAGAGCAAATCAGTCAAAATTTAACTACATTACTAAAGCTAGTTTGTTTCAAATATGAAATCTGTAGGACATATAACTGAGATAAGTTTTCAAGAATCAAGGAGAAATGACTAAAAATCAGTTACTTACGTGACATGTCACGTAAGTAACAGGTTTTGTCACGTAAGTAACATAATCATTGTAAGCATTCTGATCACTTTTGTAGCTACCACGTTCCAAACTGACTATCCTTCAAGGATGATAAAAAGATACAATAATATCTGGAAACATGAAATACTGAAGAGAAGAGATTATACTCGAGTGACAGCTCAAAATACCCTGAAATTGCTGAATTCTGACAGACTAATGTTACTTGGAGAATTCGGTCCCTCAGTCCAGCATCACAAACTGTACTTGTTTATGGTATACATGAGGTGAACAAAACAGGTGAAGTATGGGAACTGGATTCAACTTCATTAGTTAATGTGAAAATGTATATCAGATCATTATCTGTGGGATTTCTCTTCATGTAACATTTTTATTCATTTTGTTTAGTTTGCTCACTCAGCCAGACAAAAGGGAAGAACAACTTTACAGCTACGATCTCATAAATATATTGTAGTATCCTACATGTACCTTCTAAATGGAACATGTTACATCTTTCATTCACTTGATTAGATGACAGAGCTACATGTAGATCTGTGCTCTTTCACATTAGTAACACTAACATGACTAAAGGTCTTCTTCTGATTAAAAATCACCTTCAGATCACCAGATATGATGGTGGAAATCTCCACAATATGATATAGATTCTTTAGTACATGTATGTGATTGAAGAACCACACACTAGCCATGTTTTTTGCATTTTTCTTAATGGATGGTATTACAATACTTGAAAAGTGATGGTGATGATGTTCCAATCCACATTGCTTTCTGTCTGTACATGTATCTGTAGCCCTTTCTTCATCATCTTCACATAGTAACTCAGTAAATACAATGTACTTTTGCATGTACATTGTAGTACGGTACTGCAACAGATGCAGCTGTCTGTTTATTGCACATTAAAATAAAGATGCTGAAAATAATAATCCTGATACAGTACCGGCAGTATAAAGATTTTAATTCATGCTTTCAACATTACATTGTTATCTCGGGAAACACATTATCATGATCGAGTATAGACTCTGCATTTCATTGGATAAATTCATTACCACAATGCACAATACATACTAAATTCTACTGTCTACTATAATGCCTCCGGGTACATCCAGAGAAGCAATGTGGACTACTGGAATATCCTCACCATAACATTTCATTATGTCATATGTTACTTACGTGACGCTTTTTTGTTACTTACGTGACACTATCAGTGTTGCTTAATTAATTATTAGAACGTACTTAAAATAAATATGCCAAAAAACATGTCTATTGTGTGCTTGTTCACTCTCATACCAAGAATATATATCATCAATTGGGTAGATTTTCCCAATCAAATCAGACGCTTTTTAATAAGAAGAAGAAAATCGAGAAAATGCCTAATTCTCTGCGTTACTTACGTGACAGAGCACAAATCAAGCTCTGTGAACTAATCAAGTGAATGAAAAGAGTTGTAACATTTCTCATATAGAAGGTAGGATACTACTCTTACATACTTATGAGGTTGTAGCTGTGAAATATTTTTCCTCTTGTCTGGGTGAGTGAGCAAACTTCAAAAAAGGAATGAAAATGTTACTTACGTGACGTGAAATGGGCCAGAATAGCTTTCTCTTATCGGGGTTGAGGACACATTTTGTTTTTGTTGTTGTTGTAATAATACAATCTGTTGTTGTTGTAATACAAAATACTTTCGTTAACAAGTTGGATAGATTCATTTCATGCACACCTAATACATCTTAAAGTTATTTCATGCATTTATTCAGAACATGTAGCAAGTAAACATTGGCTGTATTCAGTGCACCATTCAGAAAGAAAGCATCTGGAAACTATAAACTTACAGTTGACCCTTAGTGAAGAAAATAGTGCCACAAATGGATACCAAACTACTATTTATAAGTGTTCCAAGGCAGGCAGATTTCACAAATTACAACTGAATCATTATTAAAGCCAACTGAGTGATTGGTAGCCTAAATGGTAATTCATGAGTAGAAAAGGTTGTTAAACTGTAGATTTGAACTTGCACTACATCTCCCAGTAAATTACAGCTCAATGTGGTTATCTCCCCTGTCCACTCTCCATAGTTTTGGTACATGTAATATGTAGATTCCTGTAGATCAGGGAAAACGATTACAACATTCCATGTATATTTTAGAAGTAGACTTGAAAGAAAACATGTCTGAATACAGGGAAATTATTATGGACGGTAAATGATTTGACCAACACTGGATTTTAGGAACTACAAGAAGGCCCATAATAGATACTGTTAGAATTAAGCCAGGGTATACATGGACAGAAAAGTGGACGGACAGAGAGACAGACAGACGAGGATCTGACAAATGAAACAAACAAAAGGCGCATCTACAGATTACATGCTATATTGGACAGAAGTTTTGTCGTCCTGTCTTCAGAAGTTCTCAAGATATGGAGTTCCATCGAAAAGAGGATGGACAGACAGATGGACAACAATACCCCTGAGCCCAATCGGGTTGAGGGGTAAAAATGGTGGAACCCAACTATCATCAAATTAGGCCGGTGCAAATTAATTCTATGTTTCTCGTCAGGACAGCTTTTCAAATCAATGAGGGAGGGCGAAAAACACAACACAGTCAGAGATAAAAACACGGACAAAATGGACTTTTCCCCCAAATTTTTCAACACTCTGGAATAGTTTTCTGACATACATAATAACAAACTATAGCAACATATTTAAACAATTTATTAAATGTTCAATCAAATTAAACTACTTAAAACATAGACCCCAGTTCATCAATGTTTTTTCAAATGAGGTGGGCAGGTGTTTGTTTTATTATTTTTTTCTTTTGGCCCACAGATTATATTCAAAACTTTCCTCTAATTTCTGCAAAATAAAAATTGCCAAAAGCTTTGTTGTTGACTGAACCATGTGAAATTCACATGAGGAATTCTTGAGGAATTTGAAGATTTTAGCCTAGCAGTATTTCAAATATATGTACTACAAAAGTTGTCTCCCCTCTTCAATTGCTGTTTCCAGTAATACTGAACCAGCCAGCAGAATCCCATTGGAATTATCAATTAACTGGATTATCTGCATAGAAAAATGTCAGCTTTGTTTGTATTGTGAATACAAGCTGAAGGAAAAAAGCCAACAATATAATTTACCATCGGTACTGACTTGAAAAAACACAAGACTTAGTCCCTTTCCGTTTCGTAACAGGTCCGAGTTTTGCATGCACCGTTTCATAAACAGGTCCGAATTTTGCATGCACCCGGCTACCACGCACGTGCAACAGGAAGTAAAATTTGCCGCGGGAAATTGACAAAGTTGACAGGACCCACAACAGTGATCAAAGATCGTCTTGAAATAAATTTTCAATGGATTATTTATTGGATTGTCCGTTCCTTCAGATAGAGCTAGACTTTTACCAGGTATTTAAGAACATAGATCACGTTTTATCGTTTTGCTAGATGAAATTCTACTTGTCGCATGGACAGGTAGATTTGTTTTTCACTTGTCGCCGGGAAAATTCAGTTGTCCGCGGCAGATAGACATGGCGTTATTTTGACCGCTGTTAACTAAAACACATCAAATCTGGTAAACCATATAAACTTAAGTTTATAGTCATCTTAAATTAGACTTAGTGACTGTGTTTTTATCTCCCAGATTTGGCAAAATTCTACGCGGCATACATTTGTATTGGCTTGACATTCACGTAAAACCTAGGCGCGCGGCGACGCGAAACATAGAATCAATATTCCCCGGCCTTAAGAAAGAAAACAAAATGCTGGATCCTACTGTTCCCATCTGTCTCCATACTCAGAAGAACTCGGATGACTGGAATATTGTTGAAAGTGACATAAATCATATTCACTCGCTAACTCAAATTTGGGAAAATGACATTGAATAATATAAGGAGTATACTTTGCAGTTTATAGAACTCTCTATAGGATATAGAAACCGTTTCATATGTTGACATTGTCTATGTATATTTTCTATTCACATTGATTAGGATACACCATTTTACAGTTGGTATTAAAGGAAAAAAGCTCTGTTTTGTATATAGGTCTGTTTAACTTTTTTACTTGACCTCCTGCTCAAATACTAATGGAACTCCCAAGCAATGGTACTATTCCTGTGATATGAGCAGTTATATAAGATGTCAATAAAAAAAACCGTGCCTAAATGATAGTTGCTGTTGAATGCGTGACAGACTGATATGCATGTCATGTCAGAGATACTCTCTGACTTGCGTGTACAGACTAGTAGAGAACTGCAGCTGTCTTTATCCAGTGCGTGTTAACATATGCAATCTGAGGTGAAAATGATCCATGTATATTTTATCCACAGAATTGCCATTCATTATAGACGATGATGTATCCTATTCTGAAAGCATGGCCATGTTAAACTGCCATTCCATCTGTTCTCTGGCCTGTTGTGGAGATTTATGGCAGATGTGTTTTCAATATCAAACCTGGGTATAAATAAATTTCTCCTTCTTTGTTGCATTTTATAGCCCTTATTTTGAAGAAATAACATACACATGTAAGTGAAGTCTTAAAAGCTCACTGGCAAAAGTATACTGCAGAAGGGTTACATGATCCCTGTCTGAGCCTCGCTGAACGTGATTAACCGCATCAATTGCGAGCAATACCGGACTATAGAAAGAACACAAAACAGCTTTGCTCAAGCAGTAGCACATAATAAGCAGTTGTTAGGCCTGCAGCTAGCAATCTCGCTCCCCCTCCCCCATCCCCCGCACCCATACACCCTAATTCTATTGAGCCATTTGTCACTGGAGAGGCTAATCCATGTCAACCTTTCACGCGAAAACCATAACAGTTGTGCATGGAGTCAACCCATTGTACACACCTTTGTCTCGACCTGCCGCAAACACTGGCACGAACTTAGCCCCACACAATGGTCACACAGCGGGAGGTGAGACAAAGGCCAGTGGTCATGAGCATTACCTCAGTATAGTGCTACGGGACGGGAAGGGGAGAGACTCAGAGTCCTCCTCCAGGCTGGCTGATTATCGGTGTTGAACGTGCCGTTTTAGCATTCAATGTGGATTCTTAATGCCCTCTATGGGAGAGGTGAGACTGAAGTGGGGCTTGCATGCAGCATTGTTCTTAACAGACAGGGCAGGAAGTGTTAAGCTGATTTGATTTCACTCCCCTACATCTACACCAAATGTTCCCTTCACACAGCAGCTTTGTCCAGGCTGCATGGCTCTATTAAAACTGCTGATAAGGGGAACTTTATAGTATCTGGCCTGTATCCTTAATGCATTGTGAACATTATACATGAATATGAGTTAACCCTTTCACCGATTAAACCCGGTGTACGGGGATAACGAGAGTGCCACCCGTACGACCATCCCCGGTTGATCGGGTTAGCTTTAAACCTGTTGGCCATCACGATGGGTACAGCACTTTTATTTTTTTGCATTCGTTTTAACGGAAACCTATCAAACACTGTATACTTCTGGAAAGCCGAAACCCTGATCAATTTGATTCTCGAAATTGTTTGCTTGTTTGAAAAATAAATAAAACAAATTTAGATGTTGAACGAAAAAAATCGGAATGAAAATGCATTTTTCCCCACATACCGTGTGACGGGCATCTCGGCAGCGAGCCGCAAAAATGGAAAAAATCATCGAAAACCTCATCCTAACTCCTGTATTTTTTATGTTACATGACTGGTAAAGCGTGGTGAATATTCCCCAGACGACTGAAACTGCCAACGACGACCGGCAAAGTTTATTTCCATATTTTTACGAGTCTTGATTCGCAAAGTTTGTCGAACACATTTCAAAATGTCGGCAGCAAGCTGCGTTATTGAGCCGACGAGCCAATCAGTATGCGTAATTTTGCCCACATGACCTCTAGCAGCCAACAGATTTGAGACGAGCGTAGACAGTGGCTGGAAGGATGGAATGACATCATTTTATAATCCAATCGTATCCTCCGTTTATTTTGCCATCCATTCAAGGTTATTTCCTGTCTAGAAAGGTGAAAGGTCGCTCTTTCCAACGAGAGGTCAAACATGAAAATTGGCCGAGTAAAACTCGAGAAAAACGCTGTCAAATGCGGTCGAAAAAAGACGATTTCTCCGTTGGATTTTGATGTTTTTGAGTCGAGAAAGCCGGGGAAAGCGCATTCTCTCGCAGTAAAACCTAATTTTGTATGCTATTTTATTTATTTTGCTATAAAACTAGAGCAAATAACACTGGAGTGTGTCTTGTGGAGACAGGTTTCTTATGTTTTTCTGCAAATCTCGGACGCAAACGCAATTTCTAGCATTCCAAAGACAACATATACAAATTTTAACAGTTCTCAGGGAATTGATCGTCAGCAGGTCACTTTTGTCAGGGGAAATAATCGGTGAAAGGGTTAAATTGTATAAGTTGGGATTAATTACAGTATCATAAAATTATGAAACATTATTTTTCGTATCTCCATTTTCTTTCTTTTATATGT
The DNA here is from genome assembly GCA_036873755.1 of Hanleya hanleyi. Lineage (NCBI taxonomy): Eukaryota > Metazoa > Mollusca > Polyplacophora > Lepidopleurida > Hanleyidae > Hanleya > Hanleya hanleyi. The sequence goes on along the minus strand of JAVTVY010040690.1, from coordinate 99,982 downwards.
TAACCCTTTCACCGATTAAACCCGGTGTACGGGGATAACGAGAGTGCTACCCGTACGACCATCCCCGGTTGATCGGGTTAGCTTTAAACCTGTTGGCCATCACGATGGGTACAGCACTTTTATTTTTTTGCATTCGTTTTAACGGAAACCTATCAAACACTGTATACTTCTGGAAAGTCAAAACCTTGATCAATTTGGTAATCGAAATTGTTTGTTTGTTCCACAAAAGAAATAAAGCAAAATTAGATGTTGAACGAAAAAAATCGGAGCGAAAAATGCGTTTTTTTCCACATACCGTGTGACGGGCCTCTCGGCAGCAAGCCGCAGAAATGAAAAAAATCATCGAAAACCTCATCCTAACTCCTGTATTTTTGATGTTACACGACTGGTAAAGCGTGGTGAATATTCCTCAGACGATTAAAACTGCCAACGACAACCGGCAAAGTTTATTTCCATATTTTTACGAGTCTTGATCCACAAAGTTTGACAACCAACTTTCTATTTCGCCCAAGATGGTTGCCGCCTTCGAACGACGAGCCAATCGGTATGCGTAATTTCGCCCACGTGACCTCCTTCCGCCAACAGATAAGAAGCGCGTAGACAGTGGCTGGAAAAATGGAATTACATCATTTTCAATCCAATCGTATCCTCCGTTTTATTTTTGCCATCCGTCCCATGTCATGTACAGAAAGGGGAAAGCCCACGCTTTCGAATGAGAGGTCAAACATTGCAAATGGCTGAGTACTACTCGAGATAAACACTGTCAAATGCGATCGAAAAAAGACGATTTCTCCGTTGAATTTTGACGTTTTCAAGTCGAGAAAGCCGGGGAAAGCGCATTCTGTTGAAGTAAAACCTAATTTTGTATGCTATTTTATTTATTTTGCTATAAAACTGGAGCAAATAACACCGGAGTGTTCATTGTGGAGACGGGGTCCCTATGTTTTTCTACAAATCTCAGACGCAAACACGTTTTTTAACATTCCAAAGACAACATATACAAATTTTAACAGTTCTCAGGGAATTGATCGTCAGCAGGTCACTTTTGTCAGGGGAAATAATCGGTGAAAGGGTTAAACTCAACATGTTGGGAGTAGGATGTGATGATACTGTTGATAGACTACATGTAACCAGTGAATCGCTCGTGCATCATCCTGGGCTCTAACTAGGGGATTGATAATAAACTCACCACAAGAAGTTTTTGAGAGAGTTATTTTCAGCTCTGATAGATTTGACCGGGAAACGAGACAGCTATCTGGGGGTATGGTTCAGTGGGACAGATTGTACATTTTGAAAACTGACTTGAAATGAAACGAGAATTGGACAAGCATCGTGTTGGATTTGATGTGTTCTCATTAACAAGTATTCACAATCTGGATCTAACAGAAGTATAATAATGATAATGGAGAGCATTAACTTATGACGAAATTGATGGAAATGGAAGGTACTGACATGGAAAAGTAAACACCTTGTATCGGAGCTGTAGATACTTCAGTCACCCACATCCTCATGCAAAGAGTACCTGTCTGAGACAATACATGTACAATAATAAATGTAATCAGTTTAAGGAGAAATAAAATATAAAAAATCTGCCTAGCACTACCCTTTTCTTGTGAGTATTATTCCCCGGCAGTCCCAGGTTGGGGAATTTCGTATGGCTCTTTGTGTGTGTGTGCTTGCATCCCATCTCATTCCAAATTTAAGCATATTTTATTGTGAGGTCAACAGGATAAAAATCAAGGTCATATATCAAAACTGAATACTGGTATGGCTTGTCTGGACTGTATCTTGAGTTAAAATTCACTGGAATTCTAGATACTTCAAAAGTTTATTGTCCATGTGATTCTAACAAAGCTCATTGCCTTGTGTTCTGGCGATTCTTGGACATAAGTTTATTGTCCATGTGATTCTAACAAAGCTCATTGCCTTTGTGTTCTGGCGATTCTTGGACATTGAGTATTATGCATATAGGAACCAAACGTGTGATTTGGCTGAAATAGTATTAAAAGCGATGTTAAATCATATTCACTCACTCACTTAGTGGTGGAGCCTGTATAGTTGTTTCTACCCAAGTAAGACCCTACTGCGGTGGCCTAATGGTTAGAGCGTCGACCTCGTAATCAGTAGGAACTGGGTTCGATCCCAGGCCGGGTCATACCCAAGACTTGAAAAATGGAAGTTCTTGCTTCCTCGCTTATGCTCAGCATTAAGAGGGTAGAACAAGGACTGGTTTGTTTGCTCGGTGTCAGTATAATGTGTCTGAGTGGTATGGCATGATATTTCAGTGGGACAGCTCTATAAAATAGCAGCATTAGATCTGCTCTTTTACAAGTAGGTACCCCTCCCTTCCCTGTCGTGATATAGCTGAAAAAATGTTGAAAGTGGCGTTAAACCCTATTCACTCACTCACTTCTACCCAGGGCCCTCGGTGGCCGAGTGGTCTAAGGCGCTTCGCTGGTGACCGCTAGCCTCACACCGCTGAACCGGCACGGGTTCGAGCCCAGCTGGTCCACGTGTGAAAGTTTGTCAGTTACTTGCCAAAGGGCGGTGGTTCTCTCCGGGTACTCCGGCTTCCTCCACCAACCAAACTGACTGTCACCATATGAGTGAAACAAACTTGACTGTGACATTAAGCCAAATTCCCTCCCTCCTCACTTCTACCCAAGTATTGAGACTAATTACATCACCACCATTACCTAATTGAAAGTCTCAACCAGCCTGGAATATTTGAGCCACAGCTCTTATTTTCCCAGAGACATGAAACGAGGTGCGTGTATGAGTTTGAGATGACTTTGGTTAAATGAGAGTCTGTTGACGGTTCTCATGCATGTTCTATCCCTCTCTGGTACAGTAATAGATGTCTGTCTGGTTCGCCTTCAATTTATCCTCCTGCTTACCCCCGTTTTATAAAATCTCCTCCTCATCCACGACACTCAAACGTATATCAAGTTAATCCCTCTACAATTATGAAATGGACGGCCATTGAGCTTTATCGACGTTTGATTGGCAGTTTTGACAGTTACACCAGTTTGGTAATAAATATTTCATTCCATTGAAGTGGGGTGATGCGGGGCTGCGTTAGCGGGATGGTGATCCAGCTCGTCAACACTTGAAGCCAGCGGGAATGACCTGAATGAGGCGAGTGGCAGGTCTGGATATCGGTGTCTGTGATATAGCGTTTGTGGACATGTATACCAGTCATCATTTACACATAGAGACTATCAATAAATAATATCTCCAGTATAGTGTCACAGCCCCACATAAAAAGCTTCCGCAGCTTTCCACCTGATACAGATATCATTCATGGCAAGCATTCAGCCTGTATAATGCATTATTTAGTTCTCGCATTTCTTGTTCGTTTATATACAAGCATTTTTATATCCATGTATGATTTTTAATAATGTACGTGATTGTTCTGATTTTTTTTCACCGATTACATTGTATTTCAAGAAAAGCTAGATACATTTATTATAGGGAAGCCTTCTGCTCAGGGAAGCCTTCATGTAGGCCTACATGTTACACAGTTTTGGTATTCTACCAGATGGCTTAGGTTTTGGTTTGGTTGTAACCTGATATATTTAAACTCCAACCAAAATGTTCAAGTCTGCTTGCAGTACATTGTACCGTATCATTGATTAGGCCTGTTCTTGGTACTTAAAATATGTGCAGACATACAGGGGTCGAAAGTAACATCTGTCCACCTGTCTCTGACAGCTACTTTTTGCATGAGATGGTAGAAAAATAAGTTACATGTACCTGTCTCAAGTGATTGGTAACTAAAATAAAGATGTTCTCATGGGTAATTCATTTTTGCTCAAAAGGTTTAACCCTTTGCTACTTGCTGATAGTCTCATTTGTCAGCCTTGTATGTTCGGATAAATGCATGCGAGGGGATTTTGTTATGGACCCCCTTTTTTGAAGCAAGATATTTGCATGTAGCTTGATTGAAACCCCGCTAAATATATATATTTTCAGAAAGCCCATACTTTAATTAATCTGTCTTTCAAAATATCTGCCCATTTGTGTCTAAAATAGAATCAGACCAGGCGAAAAAAAAAAATAAACAAACAAAAAAATTTGATATCGGCAACATACAGTACGTCTATGTCCCAGCCAAATGAGAGTTTCCATAAAAAAATCTCATCACAATCGCCCATTTCAACCGGACGATCGTGCTAAAATACCAGTACATCATTCCTGTGGGTTTTAATCCGACATATAAATCTGAGGAACGCTTTATTTCTATTGTAAACCCAACAGTCGGCTCGCTAAACTTTCCGAACTGAGCCATTTTCTTTCCGACGCAGTGAACACAGACACACAGACAACCATCCGGCCAATCGCTGCCATTGTGTCACACGATGACCGCATTCTCAACTAATCGGCTTCGCGATACTAACAGAGCCCGGTCGAGATCAATTTGGTCACGGTATCGAAGGATGATGACATCTCTATCCAATCAAATCCTTCGTTATCCAATCTATCCAATCAAATCACTCGTCATAGATCGAAAGAGCCGGAAATGACCTCTAATATGAGACCAATATCTCTAACATTCTACCGCGGGAAATGGGATTTCGATAGCGTTGAAAATGGTAAAAAAACGGCAAATTCTTCGCCGATTTTCTCAATTTTCACCACAAGGAAGGTACGTCTTCAATAAAATAAACTTGTTATACGTTTATTGCATGATTTACAATAAAATTTGAAGGTACATGTACATATTGCCGACTATTTCCTTGTCCAACGATGTGGACTACCGACGACCTCTCACTTGACGAACATTTTACTGTGCGGCGATTTTTTTACGTGGGGGTCAATTGCAGCCGGTTTCGGCCGGTATAAGTACGAAAGGGTTAAAACTGAATGCAAGAAACTAATGCATTCGATTTATGCATTATTAATTAGACTCAAATTAAACTAATCAGGCCTTCATACTCTGGAAGATATTTTATTCATATTTATGTATTACAAAATATAAAAGCAACATTATTATAAAGCACATTCAGGCAACTGTTCGGAGGTGACAGGTACATGTAAAATTCTTCTTACCCGTCAACTTTACCCGGTAATTTTTTTTCAAACATTTCAACCCTTGTATATGCTCCTTTCATGTTGGACAGTGATGTGTGCACTCTTTCATTGGCTTATTCAAGTCAGTTTGAGGGAACATGTTTGGATTCCATTCATCTAGAAGCTTAATGAAACAGAATGCATGATTTTGTTTTACTTAAACATTGTACCGTACTTAAAAATGTTCTTTTGTAGTTGCCAGTATAAATCTTATCTGACAATCGTTTACTATTTGCAAAAGAAGGTGTGGTTTGGAGAAAAAATGAATGATCAACTGATTTCAGTTGGCAAAATTTGTCGTCGTTTGAGCACCGACTTTTCCTGCATATGTTGTTGTTGTCATAATGTACAATTTGGTATCATTTGATCAGGATTATTCTCTATAGAACTTTAGTCATTTCTGAATCTATTTGGATAAAATTCATCAGTTTAATACAATGGTTTGAGTCATTCTCTGTGCACAATGATGATCTGAGTTCATAACGGAGCAGATGGTTTGACTTACAGGACCCAAACACTGTTATTTCTTCTTTGACTGGACAAAAAGCCCAAACAGTGAAAAGATTTTTCTTGTTGAAATACATTTAAATAATTGTTCACCACTAATTGTACTGATGATATTATAATTCTCTTACAATTTGCAAGAAACTTGTCACTACAGGGCTCGCAAAATATCAAAAAATCTAGTTGCCCTTCGGGCAGCCAGTAGTACAAATTTACTTGCCCGAAAATATTTTTACTAGCCCGAATGATAATGTGTAACCTGAAGTTCACCAATACATAGAAATTCTTTATGGACCACAGATGGCTTTACTACCGAGTTTCAGATTTGACTTGAATCTGCGGCTGAGAACGTGATATAAATAAAAACAAATATTTTTTAACACCTCTTTTGGTGGAGAGAACAATTGTGTTCGAACCAGGTCCTTGCGGAAATGATTCATTCCAGGCAAGAACGGATTATTCGCGTCCGCCAGCTGAGGAAATCGCCTACACACTCGACAGAACATTTCAGCTCTTTTTTGATCATCGTGCTCCAGCCAAAATTATTCCTTCACCCATGAAGGCACAAACGCTCGCTTTTGTTTTCGTTCATTGTCCCGATCCTTACGGTCATTATTCTCTCGTAGACGTTTATCCCCCGTCGTTGGGAGTTCACGATTAGCCAGATACTTGTCCATTTTAAGCGTCTTGTCAACTCACTGCACTGACAATGTGGTCCGTCCCGCGCAAAATGATGAAATCTGCGTTGATTGGCTGATATTAGTCTGTAACCAGGTCGTCGCGAAGGAGATTCCGTGACGCGTGTTTACGTGGCGCATGGTGGGATACCCACAGGAATTTTCCAGTTATGGCCGACGGCATGGCTTTCACTTTCACTGCGATAGTTAGAGTTGAGACTGGCGCTGATAGGCAGTCGAGTCCGCCGACTACAGCAAGGAACAACATATTTTATCCAGTAGCATTGACAATTACAGCTAAATTTCTGATTGCCCGTCGGGCAGACAGTTTGCCAGATTTACTTGCCCGACGTAATTTTTGGTTGTCCCGGGACGTCGGGGCTAGCTAATTCGCGAGCCCTGGACTACATATCATGTTTTAATGACTGATCTGCAGTGGTCCTGTTCATGACCTCTACTCGCTTTCACTTCTCTCATTGTCCCCCGCTACTTAGTAGGGGGGGGACTTAGAAACACCGGTGTCCGTGATTCCGTGATTCCGTAATTCCGTGATTCCGTAATTCCGTAAGATTTTCTTGTCCGGACAATAACTCATGAACGATTTAACCGATCAACTTCAAACTTGGGGTGTGCCTTGACATTGGCGAGAGGACGGTTGGGATTGTTTTTCAGCAATGTGCGTAATCCAATATGGCCGCCGTCAGCCATTTTGGATTATAAGCAGTATGATCTTAGATTTTCTTGTCCAGACAATAACTCGTGAACGATTTAACCGATCAACTTCAAACTTGGGGTGTGCCTTGACACTGGTGAGAGGACGGTTGGGATTGTTTTTCAGCCATGTGCGTAATCAAATATGGCCGCCGTCAGCCATTTTGGATTATAAGCTGTTCGATCTTAGATTTTCTTGTCCGGACAAGAACTCGTGAACGATTTAACCGATCAACTTCAAACTTGGGGTGTGTCTTGACATTGGTGAGAGGACGGTTGGGATTGTTTTTCAGCAATGTGCGTAATCAAATATGGCCGCCGTCAGCCATTTTGGATTATAAGCAGTTCGATCTTAGATTTTCTTGTCCGGACAATAACTCGTGAATGATTTAACCGTTCAACTTCAAACTTGGGGTATGCCTTGACATTGGTGAGAGGACGGTTGTGATTGTTTTTCAGCAATGTGCGTAATCTAATATGGCCGCCGTCAGCCATATTGGATTATAAGCAGTTGGATCTTGTCCGGACAACAACTCGAGAACGATTCAACCGATCTACTTCATATGTGGGGAGTGCCTTGACATTGTTGAGAGGAGGATTAGGATTGTTTTTCAAGGACGTGCTTGATCGAATATGGCCACCATCAGCCATACTGGATTTCATTGGATTTTAAGCAGTTTGATCTTGTCCGGACAATAACTGGAGTACGATTCAACTGATCTACTTCAAACTTGGGGAGTGCCTTGACATCGGTGAGAGGACGGTTTGGATTTTTTTTCAGCGATGTGCATAATCCAATATGGCCACCGTCAGCCATATTGGATTATAAGCAGTTGGATCTTAGATTTTCTTGTCCGGACAATAACTCGTGAACGATTTAATCGATCAACTTCAAATTTGGGGTGTGCCTTGACATTTGTGAGAGGACGGTTGGGATTGTTTTTCAGCAATGTGCGTAATCTAATATGGCCGCCGTCAGCCATATTGGATTGTAAGCAGTTGAATCTTGTCTGGACAATAACTCGAGAACGATTCAACCGATCTACTTCATACCTGGGGAGTGCCTTGACATTGTTGAGAGGAGGATTAGGATTGTTTTTCAAGGACGTGCTTAATCCAATATGGCCACCATCGGCCATACTGGATTTCATTGGATTTTAAGCAGTTTGATCTTGTCCGACAATAGCTGGAGTACGATTCAACTGATCTACTTCAAACTTGGGGAGTCCCTTGACCTTAGTGAGAGGACAGTCATGTATCATGTTTTATGGATGTGCATAATCCAATATGGGTGCCATCTGCTGTATTAGATTATGTTAAGCTCATCAGCGATATCTCCATTTTCAAATCATACTCTTATCAATGATATGAGATATCATCGACCCCCAAAAATCGACCATAGAGGTCCATGGCCCCCGCAGCAGCAGCGCCAGTTATGGTGGATGTAATCCACCATAACTGGTGCTGCTAGCGGGGGACATGGACCTCTATGGTCGATTTTTATTGCGGTATTATCAATTGAAAGGGTTCATATTATCTTTGGCCGACAACTTTGGAGTGAAAACTTCACTCAAGACAGAAGAAGACAAGCATAAATGTACATGTAGGTGGTGCACCTTTCATGTAAGGGCGTGAAACAAATGAGAACAATAAGCTGTCTTAGTACAAGATATAGTCAATAGATCTATACTGTAGCTGTCAGTATAGGCCTGTCAGTAGAGTCTTACACGAAAGAATCAACCAGGTCTACATGAATTAAAGTTGCATTATAAAAAAAAGTATCCGGAGTTGACAACAAGATTCGGAGGACACATGTCAGCCAGAAATAAGGCTTTATTCTTTGGTCTCGTTAACTGATACAAATTTTCAATGAAGAAAAAAGAAGAAAATTAAGGCATGTAGTTATATAATGTTAAATCGTTGAATGTAGAGATTGAGTTCTGTGTAATGAAAAGTTATTTTTATGACAACCTGAACCTGTACTGCCTTGAGGTCTGTACATGTGCATGTAAAAGTTCAGTGCAGTATAGCCTTCAGGACATCGGATCTCCACTCAACATTTGTTATATTCTCTGAGATCCTTCCAGAGTATGCATAGAATGATTTCAAAGATTTGTAATTGGTGAGAATTTAGGTGGAGAATTGTAAAGGTGGATTGATTGTGGTACATGTGTTTAATCCTGATACGGGTATTACTCCCCAAAGGTGCGGTACTTAGGCCAGGCTCAGTGGTTATCTCTGTTCAACAACTCCCGCACTTCAAACGGAATAGCTCAAGGTACCTTATAAGGATCTGCTCTGTGAAGCGTTCTAATTCCACTTGAAAACCTTGCATATTGATTTGTTTGGTATAAATTTGGTTTTCGCTGAGACGAGTGTATAATGTTCTCCTGTACTATTATGGGGAAAAGATTCAAGACTGCCTCTTTATAGGAATATCATGTCCTAAATTCTAAGCATTATTGTCTATAAACATGTAGATTTGTTTATTTGAAAAAGATGCATTTTCAATTGCTTAATTGGGGATTGCTTGTGGCTTTTAAATAAAAAACAACAGGTCTTTAGATTAAAATAAATTAAAGCGTAATTACGGTACAATAAATATACACATGTAGTACAACATGATACAAGAGAGCCGATAATTTGACATCACTGAATTTATGGAAATTGGAAGAGTCAAATGTGTCTCAAATTGTGACCAGATTCTGTCACACGACGGCCATGTTTGAAATTGGAGTGGTGTAATATTTTTAATGTTTTCCCCAATTTTGGCTAAGAGGGGAATATTTCTGAAATTGAATTTCTGAAGCAGAATGTGAAACCAAATTTATAAAAATATATTTTCCATCTCAACAGGTTGGGGAAATCCCGCTCTCTAAAATGGAGGTAAAAAGGGTCGTTTGCGCTCAATAAATCAGTTCATATAAGGCCAATGATAATTAATAGTATGCTTCTCATGACCTAGTGGATCAAAAAACTAGATGCTACTTGCGTTAATTATTAATTATTGATTATTAAAATCAAAACCCTTTTAAATCAAAGATCAATTATTTTATTGTCATTCGAAACCCAAAATTAAGGAATCACAATTCTATTCACAGAACATCATTATTCTGACCATTGTCCAGCACTAATGTATTTGTCATCTGACACATATGGCATTTTGAAGCATACTATAATCACATCAAACTATGATTAAAATAAAACAAATGTTAATAAAAAACGTAAAATAATCATGAAAAGGAAGTTACATCAATCAATCACCAGTATTCAGTGTATCTGTTCAGCAATACCTATAGATTGGTTTCATTTGGCAAAATTCAATTTCTGACCTGAGGGAAAACATGAATACACTAAATTGTCACTTTATTTCGAGTTCTGTAGTATCAAGGGCGACCCACGATTGATCGTGTTTAACAAGAAGTTCTTGAACTTCTCATATTCTAGTACTTTCGTTTTCACACCTTTCGTGATAAGTTTTACAAACATCACATTCTCGGGAAACATATTTTCCGTAGGGGCCACCAGAATCTTCGATCCTTCCATTTCGATTATACTGCATGTACAGGAACCATGACTGTGACCATAAAATTCATGTTAAATCGACGATTAGATGTGAAATATTACATTTCATGCAGCCACTCATGCCATGTGCCGCCCACAGTCCCTCTGTCAAAATGGCGGTCGCTGTTTATTCCAAGCAACCCGGAACCACGAACCCGCTACTAAGCTTTCGCTGGTCGATGCGTCTACAAACGTTGGCTGGCTTATGCTATTAAACATTCCGGGACATGCGAATAGGGTTGGAGCAGAGGTACTGTATACAGCATATAACATTGGCGAAGATTATCTGCGACGGAGAGGAAACCCACACTCAAGGGAGTGAACTTTGCAACTGCATCTGGTTTTTCCCTGTGCAAGGGAGATAATTTCATAACAGATTTTTTTTTTATTGACGGAGTAAATAATGACGAACAATGCGCAATTATTGTTCATAATTTTGATAATGCGGGTCGATTTTCTTAATGCGGGCGGGTCATGAGAAGCAGCCAATTAATTAACAGAGGCCTAATGAATCCAGCAAAATCCTCTTGAGGCGCATAGACATACAATGTATCTATCCACATGAAATGGTAGTAAAAAAGAGAATTGTCATCTATCTAATTTGCATAATAATAGGTCATACATTGCAGTTTAAACAACATTGGCTTGTTCTTCAGATGGCAAATTAATTTTATGACATGAAACAATAAATAAATCAATGTGCCTGAAATTTTTATGCAGTGGTTATTAAGGAATCAAAAGTTATTAAGCAAAAACGACCTTTTCTACCTCCATTTTAGAGAGCGGGATCGCCCTAACCTGCTCAATACCTGCATGTACACTGAAAACTGGTGCATTCTCAGCTAAATTATGAGCATGATCTCCCCACATCACCAAACAGTCAAAAGAATTATTCAGTTAAATCTGGGCATATTACTGTCTTAATATTCTAGTATAGCATATTAATGAAACAATAATAAAATGCTCCCCAACTTTTAGCCATGGGCACCATGATCAAGGAGGCACCCATTGTATACATTACATGTAGGTATGGTCTTGTCAGATGCTTTCACTGAAATGTCTAGTTTTAATACCTGATCTGTTTGTTTCTGTGGATAAAATGGATGAGGGAAATCACATGGTTGAACTTGGTGTTTTCACGGACGATGTATATAGTGGAGATACATGTAAGTGCGAGTCCTTCTAGCCGATGGCTCCACTCTAGCTGTGTCTATCCCACTGAGGATTCTGATAGGCGACTGATGTACGTCTCAGATACATGCGCAACCTAATGGAACTGTTCCGAGAAGTTTGTGATGTTTATCCCAGCATTTGTATTCCAGGAGGAGCCTTTGGTTAGGTAATTAATTCCTTTTCACTTTAGCAAATTAGTCTGAATCAGTTGAGAAAATTAAAGCTTTGATAGTGATCAATGGAGCTGTTTGGAGGGAGCATATAGGTACACTCTGGCGATTTATAGGACCCACAGATTTATCCGAAGCAGCTCTTTAATCAATATCTAGTGCTTGGGTTCTGTAAACCTGTTTCTACCGTCTATGACACTCAATCCAATCTGTGCCGATTTCGGTAGGAGTTCTCTTAACCTGTCGCCAGTTTCTCCGTAACAGTTTGGGCCCTAATTGAATTTGGAAGAAAAGCCGTTGCGGAAAAAACTGGGCATCCCCACCACCTCGCTTCCATAGCTCTGCTGGTGGCTTTGATGGCCCGGGTCTACCTCGCCCTGCCTTGCTGGTGTGAATCAATAGAGATCTCCAGCTACCGAGAAGAACATTTTTGAATAATTACATTGTAGTTCAATGGCAGGGTAATCAGTATAAATGGGCTACTAATTTAATATTTACAGAATTAATCGTGGAATTTGTATAGATTTGCCAGAAAATTGTTCGTCTCCTCGGGATAATCACTAACTGATTGCCAGCCCCGCTCTGCCGACTCAGCGTTGTCGTAATCAGCCAGACTTTATTGCACCAGACTTCCTTCCGCACTGCACTCCGGAATTATTGTTACCTTATTCACTGCGGTGAAGGGCTCAGGCTGAAGGCTTAAGGGATGTCGGCTATGTGAAATAGGGAATTACTACCAAAGAAATACCTTAATCTGCCTCAAAACATACCTCTAAAAGGATTGAGTATAGCGCGTTGCAGACTAAAGTAGATACCTCTGGTTGTAAATGAGAAATTAGTACATGAACTGGTACGTGTTTTAATCTACACTCGTAGATGAGAAAAATGGGGAAGCAAATACTTTCGAATGACATGAAAACCAATTTATTTTAAATTCTTACACGTATGTATCTGTATAATCCTAGGTATTCAAATCACGAGAGAGTTTTCTGGCTTGAAACAGCAATTTCTATTTCTTCTTAACTTCAGGAAATCCTGTCAGATGGACCAGATTTTGGTTACCAAAAGCACTAATGAATTTATACCTAATAAGTAAGTCTTTGTTGGAGGTCAAAAGCTGCAGACATTTTCCATACTTCATTCTCAACAGAGTCATGCCTTCGTGATAATGAGATCATGACTCTCACGTAAGTGGGAGCCATGTCATTATTGTCCTCCGCCACGAAGTGGTGGGAGGACTTGGAAATGCTAGCCGTCCGTCCTTCCGTCCGTCCGTCCGTCCGTCCGTCCCACATCTTGTGAACGCGATATCTTGAGAACGATACGACCAATCGACTTCAAACTTGAGTAGATGCTTCACATCAGTTAGACGGCCATTGGTATTGATTTTCACTGAGGTACGTAATCCAAGATGGCTGCCATTGACCATATTGGATTCTGTCCATCCCACATCTTGTGAACACGATATCTCGAGAACAGTTCGACCAATCGAATTCAAACTTGAGAATGTACTTCGCATCAGTTAGACGGCCATTGGTATTGATTTTCACTGAAGTATGTAATCCAAGATGGCTGCCATGGACCATATTGGATTCACTCTGTTCCACATCTTGTGAACGCGATATCTCAAGAAGAAAACAACCAATCGACTTCAAACTTGGGAAGGTTTTTCACATCAGTTAGACGGCCATTGGTATTGGTTTTCACTGAGGTACGTAATCCAAGATGGCTGCCATTGAACATATTGGATTCTGTCCATCCCACATCTTGTGAACGCGATATCTCGAGAACAGTTCGACCAATCGACTTAAACTTGAGAATGTGCTTCACATCAATTAGACGGCCATTGGTATTGATTTTCACTGAGGTACGTAATCCAAGATGGCTGCCATTGACCATATTGGATTCCATCCATCTCGGATTTTGTGAACGTGATATCTCAAGAACAATTTGATTAATCAACTTCAAACTCGAGATGGTGCTTCACATCAGTTAGACAGCCATTGGTATTGATTTTCATTGAGGTAGTATGTAATCCAACATGGCTGCCATTGACCATCTTGGATTTCACTCACCCATATCGTACCCATCTGTGTTGTGAACGCGATATCTTGATCTATTCCACCCATTGATTTATAAACCTCACCATCCACAAATCCATATACAACTATAGACTTACATTCCAGTGTTACACTACCCATTACTGCTTCCCAAACCTCCCTGTCTGAACAATTCCAGATAAACGTCTCTTTCCACATACACATATCCACTTTCCAAGTTATATTTAAGGCGATATTGGAAGAGTATATGCTGTATGCTCTCAAACAGGCTACTTGGCGGAGGACCTGCTAGCTACTTACATCATCGCTTCAAGGAACTTTTTCCGTCTTTTAGCAGCAAACAGCCAATTCAAAATCTGAAACACTGGGGGGGATTTGGCTTAATGTCTCAAGGGTGTTCCACTCTCTCCGGTGGTGACGGTACGACGTATCACGTTTGGCACACCGGTTCTCGTCAGATCACCGAAGTTAAGCAACGCTGAACTCGGTCAATACCTGGATGGGTGACCGGTTGCTGTACTGGCTGGGCTGAGCAGTGTCCAGGATACTGTGGACACTCGTGTTTTGGCACATGTAGGCACCGTCATGATATGACTGAAAAAAATGGTTGGTGGAGGAAGCCAGAGTCCCCAGAGCGAACCACCGCCCGTCGGCAAGTAACTGACAAACTTCCACACATGGATCAGCTGGGCGGTGTGAGGCTATCGGTCACCAGCGAAGCGCCTTAGATCACTCGGCAACGGAGGGCCTGAAACACTTGAACAATGTAACTTTACATTACTATTGTAGGCAACTTGATATACTCAGTACAATGAAGCATGGTATTATCAGTGGTATTTTAACAAAATTAACAGTGACTATTTCAATTACTTGAAGGGATTAGTGAACAGATATTTGCAATCAGTTGAACCTTACTAAATGTAACAACAGTGGAGGAAGTTAGCCAAAAATTTATTCATCTTAACCCAGAAATTAAAATAATTATGAGCTGTTTTGCCATATTTATCTCATCTTACGAAGTAAAGGGGAGATATTGTGAGGGGGAAAGAGGATGTCGTCGTCGGTGTCCCCGGCCTAGAAATAATAAGGTTTTTGGTTTAGCAAATTCATAAAAAAAATCTAGAAAACTTCAGGAAAAATATATAGAAAAAAAAGGGGGGGTCGGGGTGGGTGGGTATTCCACCTCGGGGGTACTACCCCTGGGGATTCCATGGGTGCTCCAATGTTAAAATCCCAATGAGTTTTTCGTTTAGCTGAAGTGCACATGTTCCTCTGTACTGCAGTTGTCCGCTGTCATTGGATGATTAGGAAACTTGGTACACATGTTTCTTATGATTAGAGGATGTACCTGTGCTATTTTTGAGATGAAATATTAAGTTTTATATCGCCTTACCAGTCTTTCGTTTCTGTAAATCAGAGGAGTGCTATAAATCACACTCCTAAAATGAGTGAGGCGAGTGATCGCACTCCTGAAATTACTATCCTAGCACTTCAGGCCGGGGTCCAGGGGCCGCCTAGGCCCTGTAAGCTCAGAGGTCCTAGATTGCTGGAAATGCATTCTGAGCCATTTCCAGCAAATAAATCTGCAAATTCTCCCTTACATTTTTGTCCTCATTTAATGTTTTTTTTTTAAATTCATGGAGATCCCAATTGCAATTATCTGAAGTTATATACAAGAGACATGTGCCCCCTTGTCTACACTGTCTGTCCAGTCATGCTTTGTGCTATTATGACAAATAAATTCCACAGCAGCAAAACTTTACAGAGCTCCGCGATTTTGATACAGCATCTTCCAGACGGAACCTCGGATATGAAGCGATTTTCTTCAGAAATTCTTTATGGACGACAACTTACTTTGGAATATCAAGTCTGACAATAAGATCAAATCAAAACTTGTGCAAATGAATACCTAAAAAAAATCTTTCGATCGTGACGTTTGTTTCAAACAGTGTATTAAAAGTTCATTGCAACGCACGCAAATCAAAACATGGCGCCTGCTAAAACAAAAATTTACTCGGATCTTAGTACGGAATAATCTTTCTGGTTCAGCTATGATTTCGCCGCTAGGTTTTATCGAACAGACTGATATATTCATGAATATATATTAGCGCTTTCGAAAACAATATATTTGAATAGTCGTTGGCGATATATTCAACATCTACTTCAAACATCACATCAATGGGACGATCGGACTCTCCGACTTCGCTGCTAGAATTACGATTTTGTATTTCCCCAAATAGTCAAGGAATGTACTGCCGAACACAGAAGAGTTCCTATTTTCGTTTCGTGAAAGCGTGATGAATTAACGACTTGTATTTTCAAAAAATACGCATTGGGGTTTGGGGAGCAGGACTTCTCTAGGTGCGCGATCAATCGCGCGTCTTGAAATGAAATTAGGCGAGCGATGGTGCGCGCGAGCGATGGTGCGCGCGAGCGATCGCTCGCCTCAAAATCGAATGACTGCCTTACAAAGTAAAGGGGAGATATTGTGAGGGGGGGAAAGAGGATGTCGTCGTCTGTGTCGTTGTCCCAGGCATGGAAATAATAAGGTTTTTGGTTTAGCAAATTTCAAAAAAAAATCAAGAAAAATTCAGACAAAATATAAAAAAAATATGGTGGTTGGGTATCCCACCTCAGGGTTCAGTTATGGCACTACCCCTGGAGATTTCATGTGTGCTATAATGTTAAAATCCCTGTGATAAGAGTTTTTACCCCTCGGCCAAATTTGGCCTAGGGGTATTGTCGTCATCATGTACGGCTGTCCGTACGTACGTACGTCCGTCCGTCCGTTACCGCGATATCTAAAGAACCGTTTCATGCATGGCAACCAAACTTGTTACATCTATTTATCTTCACGTAAATCAGAAGCCTATCGAAAATGAGTCATCTCGGACAATATTTTGCAGAGTTATTTATGATTTGTTATTGTGATAATTTCAGAACTGTTCCATATACAACATCCTAACGTGATACAGTTGTTTCTCTTGACCTAAACTAGATGCCTATCGAAAATGAGTCGTGTCAGAAAGTATTTTGCAGAGTTATGCCCCTTGTCTAATAAAATCCGTTACCGCGATATCTACAGAACCATTTCATGCATGGCAACCAAACTTGTTACATCTATTTATCTTCACGTAAATCAGAAGCCTATCGAAAAGGAGTCATCTCGGACAATATTTTGCAGAGTTATGCACCTTTTTACAAATAAAAATCCATTTATGATTTATTGTGATAATTTCAGAACCGTTCCATATACAACATCATAACGTGATACAATTGTTTCTCTTGACCTGGACTAGATGCCTATCGAAAATGTGTCGTGTCAGAAAGTATTTTGCAGAGTTATGCCCCTTGTCTAATAAAATCCACTAATTCCTATGTTAAGTTTGCATATAATTTCTATATCATGTTTGTATACTATCACATTTATTTATTGATTGGATGACTGATTTATTTATTTATTCTCTTACACAATGCGAAGAATGCCTGCAAATCTGTTTTGAAAATGACACTAGATGCCTATCAAAAATGAGTCGTGTCAGAAAGTATGCCCCTTGTCTAACAAAATCCACTAATTCCTATGTTAAGTTTGCATATTATTTCTATATCATGTTAGTATACTATCACATTTATTTATTGATTGGATGACTGATTTATTGATTTATTTTTCTTAGACAATGCAAAGAATGCTTGCAAATCTCTTTTGAAAATGACATACATGTCCCATTTAGTATACATGTACTGTATTTATCTAGCCATGTGTACTGTTGTTTTGGTGAGACACCGATACAGCTCTTTCAATTTATTCCAGAAACAAATTAATTTAAGGGGAGGAAAACTTTTCTTTTTTTCAAAGAAAGTACACTTACAATACCAGGGGTAAATATTTCTTCCCACAAGCCAATCAATTGGTAGAGACACCCTTACATTATAATAGCTGGGGTTCAGAGCCGAGGGGTTTCGATAGCGCAGCTTCATGTTCATTTAGCTAAAGTGCACATGTACATCTGTACATATACATCTGTACATAGAAAGTTTGCTGCAGTTGTCGGCTGTCATTGGATGATTATGAAACTTGGTACACATGTATCTTATGATTAGAGGATGTACCTGTGCTATTTTTGAGATGAAATATTAATTTTTGTTCAAATTATGGCAATTGATCAAGTTTTTTGTTTAGCAAAATTGTAGGCCTCTTACATACATAGAAAGTTTGCTGAAGTTGTTAGCTGTCAATGGATGATTATGATACGTGATGCGCATGTTTCTTATGATGATGCACCTTGCTATTTATGAGATAAAGTTTTGGACTTAGTAATTTGCCAATTATAAGGTTTTTTGTAAGACAAAAATGTTCTGAAATGTTGTCTGAATTTGTCAAGTTTCATTGGATGATTATGAAATTATGATTAGAGGATGTGCCTGTGCTATTTATGAGATGAAATATTAATTTTTGTTCAAATTTTGAGGGTTTCGTCTTAGTAATTTGTCAATGATAATGTACATGTACACCTGTACATGGAAAGTTTGTTGAAGCTGTCGGCTTTCATTGGATGAGTTTGACATTTGCTACACAAGTTTAATGCTATTCGAGGATGTGCATACATGTGCTATTCAAGAATTATGACATGAAATATGAATTTTTGTCCAAATTATCACAGTTTAGACTTTGAACCTTCCCATTGCTAACATTTTTTGTTAGGCAAAAAATTACATGTATCCCTGAACATGGAAAGTTTGCTCTACATATATGTTTTCAATACTGCTGCAGCTTCAGCGAGAGACCCCACAAGGCAAGATGTTGGGGTTCTCAGAACGCTTGTTTAATAAACGACAGGTGTACATTTGAACAAGGGAGACAAATCATATTGCTTCATTTCACAATTGATTGTAAAGAAATAGTTCACCAGTTTCTCACGTTCTTACACACAGTTATCACTCAGTAGATGTCATACACTTTGGGTAGTTTAGTAAGTACCAATACTATTACTGAGAGACTAATCTGTGCAGGGTTACACTGTCATTTGATGGAAACAGTTAATGGTGACATTGACTGGCCAGAAGATATTCTCACCCCCGAATGGCTACTACTTCCCTGTAGTCCCTTCTCGTAGTAGGGAGTCTCACGGGACTAGAATGTCAATACTTCTGAGAAATATGGTATTCATACAAACATGGAACAGAACTGTTATGCTATCTGGATTTCGTTGTCTTTCTCCCCTTTCTCTCCTATCTTTTTCTGTTCCAGCCATCTATGTATTTTGATAAAACAAATGTATAATGTATAAAAATTGCTGGATTATCTCGAATACAAATGGTTTTGCTGCAGCTCCGGCATATATCTGTAAGAAACCTTACGAGTTACATAGAATTATGTATTTCTGCGTATTAAGTAGTATTTGTTGAGAAGCCATGGGAGAGATCTGAGTGGGACTGTTCAGAGCTAACTCTGAAGTCCTGCCATTCCGTGCCTGAAGCAGATCTCCACGCTTGCTCTGATAAGAGGGAAAATGACTTACGCAGCCTTACTTGTGATGAGAGTGACTGGAGAAGAATCTGACAGCAGGCTTAGGGAAATGGCTTTAAAATTCATTTTTCCAATTGAATGGATATGAGTTTTTAGACAGAAACCGGTTGATGCTGGCAATTCCGAAATCTCTTGTGATATATTTATGTCACCTGAATGGCAGGCTCTCGATACCAGTTGATACTCGGGACTTCCTCAGTGCCGGCTTTATGTGGTAATAACTGTCACGTCTAGCCCCCTGTTCAAAATGCCCAAATCTGTGAAATGAACCGCGATCATAACTGGCTATCATTACTGTTAAGATTGATCAGACGGGAGATTGAGATTTCTCCATTCACATATCTCTACTCGGGTACCACATTTACAGTATAAAAACCAGATAAGTTATAGATTTGTTTGTAGGTGGTATCTTTACATTTCAATCCAAGTGGTTGCATTGCTGTTTATTGTATTTCAACCATGTTATATGCTAATAACCCCATCGATTAAAATTTGTTTTTTTTTATTGTCCTTTCAAAAATCAATTGACATGGATTGGGGGGTGTGAGAGGGGGTGCATTTAATTTGTTGGTTGTCTCTGGCAACTTCCTGATGGTCAGGTAGAAGATTTTTGTAAATTAATTGAGAAATTCAGTTTCTCGTATTCTCTCATATTGCGCCAAAAAAAAAAGTGAGTTTCACTGATATTTTGAATAAACTTATTTTAATCCTAGAATCTAGTCAAGAGTTCGCAATCCGACGTCTGTTGTCGTTGCTTACTGGCACACTGTGACTCCGCACAAAGGTGATAATGACAATTTAAACGAATGGTGCATAGGAGAACCTTTGAACAGGAGAGTGTTGGGCAGTATCGTGGTTTAAATCATTGGACAGGCCGTACATGTTGAGGGTATATCATCCAGTTAAATACTGTGTTATAAAGATGACTTTTCATTCTTCCCAAATGCCTTCTTCGCAATATTGCTGACCATCATTAATGCACAGAAATCCCTGAACTGGGGAATCCCTCTTGACAAGATCGTTCTGACGAGCAGTCAAATTGTTGCAGCAAACTGATTGATCTGATATTTTACAGCTACATGTAGCTATCACCCGAAACAGAATGAAACTGGTACACTATAGACATTGATGTACAAACTGGTACACTATAGACATTGATGTACAAACTGGTACACTATAGACATTGATGTACAAACTGGTACACTATAGACATTGATGTACAAACTGGTACACTATAGACATTGATGTACAAACATTGATGTACAAACTGGTACACTATAGACATTGATGTACAAACTGGTACACTATAGACATTGATGTACAAACTATAAGAATGCTTTGACTGCAATGACTAATGAGCTGCAAAACCGTGGACACACAAGTTAGACTCCGACTTTGCATCAACAACAACAACAATGCATCTGATGATCGCCTCTCTATGAAAAAATCCCATTTTCAAGGTTATAAAATCAACAATCTTGGGTTGTTGAGTCTCCTAATTATAACTGGGAGGCATAGTTTTATTTGATTGAATTTTCAGACAGAAGACTTGATAGACATCTTTTTTTTTTCATCTTCCAATCCAGGAATTATTGAAGGCGTCATTTTTGTGTATTCATTATCAGTGCCCATACATTTTACATACATCTAACTCCATCCTTGGAGGTACTAAAAAGTTGTTGAAAAGCAGTTTCGATGTGTTTTTTTCAGCCAAAATACATCTTACCTGCAGAAATTTGACAAACTTAATCATGCGGTCAGATTTATTTCATGTTAGCTATTAACAATTATATTATAAAGCAACAACAATTATATTATAAAGCAACTATTCCTAATCAAACAGCTGTATGCTGTGTTGATAGTAGTAGGCTGCCCTTTGTAGTACTGGATACGAAATAGGCCGCTGAGGCCAGATACTATCTTTGTCAGGCAGCACATTCTAAATTTTCGGCACCAAAAGTTATTTATGCCTGCCCAAGTGAAAAAGTTATTTCCAGTCTTGAAAGCGGACGTGTACAATGGACGTGTCCTTTTGAACGGTCGGTTTACAAAATTTTTTAGTTACCCCTGTGAAAATGATTGCATACATGTAATTGAGTTTCTGAGCCGAAACTATGGAAAAGCATGGAAATATTGAGTTTCTGGTACAAAAAAATAACAATGAATTTTTTTATTTTTTTTAGATTATAGTTTTCCAAAAATTGAGTCTTATGAAATTCGCAAATTGAGTGGATGGAAGATTTTGGGCTAGAATGACCCCTGGATGAGGCTCAATTTTTAAGCTTTTAATATTTGATGCGCAATGCCGGAAAATCAATATGTATTAAGCTAATAAACAATAATTTTTTAGGGGCTCCATAATCTGTTAGATACGAGTTGTCAAGAAGAAGTTTTTCTCATCCAAACTCCTGAGGTTATTTGCAAGACTGCACACCAGACCTCCCCGCCTTGATTGTATGGTTTTTAACCCTCGGCCAATTTGCCTCGGGGTATTGTTTTGCCATGTATGTCCGTCCATCCATACATCTGTCCGTTAACACATTTCAAACAAAACCGCTTGTGACACAATCACCAAATTTTCAACACTTATTTATCTAGTGCTAAATCAGACGCCGATCGAAAATACCTCCCCTCGGCCCATATTTGACAGAGTTATGCTCCTTTCCAGATATATAATTTTTCTATTTCTGTCCTATATGCCTGAATGTAACCAACTACCAATATATCCCACATAGAACTATCTCTTCCCCATTTTACACTACACATGGGTCTCAATCTCTTGGGGAGTATGGCGCATCACGTTGGGCACACCGGTTCTCGTCGGATCACCGAAGTTAAGCAGCGTTGAGCTCGGTCAATACTTGGATGGGTGACTGGGTGCTGTACTGGCTGGGCTGATCAGTGTCCAGAATAATAGGAACTGTGGACACTCTCGTGTTCTGGCACATGTAGGCACCGTCGTGATATGACTGAAACAATGTTGAAAACGAGGTTAAATCCTACTCACTCAGTCACTCAATCTCATGGGGGAAAGCCGAGGGGTTTTGATTAGATCAATCTCATGTTGTATTATCTGATGAACATACTCATGCTTAACATCTTTTAATTAATCTGATGTATTATACGACCATTTACAGTGACCTAATGGATGTGTGTGTGAGTGTATTTAACCAATGTCGTTCTGTTCCTCTATTGGCAGGTCTTCTCCAGCTGACGAGGAGCATACAGCGATGGCTCTGCTCGCAGATTACACCAAAAAGTACACTTCTCCGTAGATGAGGGCTTTCCAATCAAGGACAGCAATGTCCATCAGAGCTCTTCAGTTCAAGAGGTGGAAAAGATCAATGGCATTACCATGGCAACTGGGGACTGGGCATCTGGAGGATTTTTGTGTGTAAATGGGAAAATTCATGCTGCCGCAGACAATGAAGGCTCGCGGAATTTTTAAGATGTTGAAGTCGTCTTCAGCATGCATGTGGCGGACAGGTAGCTCGGGCTGTGTTTGGAGTACCCCTGTACAAACCCTTCGTTTTAAATTAACCATTTCCTAAATGAAAAGCGTGTAAAAAGAATTGAAGAATTGGTAATCCTCCATGAGGAACAAAGCAATCAACTTGAGACTTGACGTGAAAACTAACCGCTGTCGGGGAAATGAAATTGAATTCCAAGTCTTCAGATCCTGCTCTGCCATGTAGGTCAGTGGTCCTTTTACATTTAAAAAATAAAGATTATAAAGTTGAATCATTTTCAGTTGTTCACTGTTCTGTTATTTTCTTGTTTGAGTTTCTCGTTTTATACAGGGTTTACATGGGTCATGGAAAGCCTGGGTACGGTAATTCCCTTAATAATTCAATCACAGGAAGTGAAATTTACCACCAAAAGCATAGAGTGATCATATTTAATAGAACAGGAAGGTAACAAAATCATGCAAATAATGCATTATTTCTGAGTTCTTTAAGTGTTTCTTAGATGGTAATCAAATTAAGGAGGATGACTGACTGGTTGAATTTTGTCACCAGGGTTGGGGGGGGGGGTGATTGAATTTTGATCGCGAGATTGAATTATTAGAGGGATTAGCATACCTTAGTTACAGAACCTTGCAAGTCTTGAAAAAGTCAGTCCAAAACAGTACTCGTTTTTAAAAATGAAAAGACGTATCAGCATTGGACTGACTCGACAAAGTTCAGTTTTAGTGGCCATCTTCAAAAATTTAACTCTAGGAAAAAACTTTTCCACCTGGGCCCAGTAATCTGACTGACATTGGGTAAGGTTTTGAAAATGAGTAAAAAAAGGTGACTGCACATGGAAAGTCATGGATGTTGATTGAGGCTGACCTGTACAAACCCTATAACTGTTATTATTAAGATCAACTGATGATACATATACATTTAAGGATATCACCAGGAGTGGTTGTTTATCTGATTTGTATCACTCAAACTCTTGAAACCAGTTGTAGCAAGTGTGATAAGACTCAGATATATGGCCATGAGTTTGATATTTCTCACATCACAATGTACTATAAATTTCAAAACAGAATCGAGGATTCTTAGCAAAAATGTGAAGATGTGATAAAGTTTTTGTATCACATTGCTTTTGGGTGCTCTGGTGTGAGAAATATAAGCTTAAAAGTATGTATTAGGATTTAATGATGTCAGTTCTAGTTATATTGTCTGCTGTCATATTTTGCCAAGGTTTGTATGATCTTCATTTCAACTACTGTAACTCACTTTGGCCAACTGAGACACCCGACTTGTAATGTCTACACAATTAACATGGGAGAGATAGGAAGGAGGATATGGAGAGACAGAAACTAGGATCACCAGCTTTTTCGGATACGCTCACTTTTTGGCCATTATTCCTTTCGTCTAGGTAATTTCAGCACAAAAAATCCAATCGGATCGTATTTTGGTTTCAACACGGAAAAAAAAGTCAGCTTTGTAGTGATCTGAATTGCTACAGATAAATATTGTCTTCCCATTTTATTGACCAAAACTTCTTACTTTGAAGGAATTGCTCTGTTGGAAGAGAACAAAAAAAAAACACTAAACAATTTATATAAAGGAACCAATACTGTGAACTGATGTATAAATTAATGCGTGGAGTGTTTTTCAGGCTGGACTATTGGTAATTGAGAATTGTAGCAGGTATATCCGACGCCTGGGGGAATTCACGTAATATTGTTGGTCTGTGAAACAAGGAGTTATATTGTCCTTTGTCGAGTATGAGTAAATACAAGAGAAATGAACCACAGAGAGGATAGATTGGTTGGGTAAGATTTAAGAAAGAATTGGGTAGAAGGCTTTAATATTTTACCAAAAGAATCGATAAAAGGTGTTCATTTTGATACCAGTGAGCGATACTCCTGGTTTATTCTTCTTGCAGCAATCTGCAGAGCAAGTTGGAAACCTTAAGAGCTCCAGTAGAAATTGTAAACATGTAGTTGTAGCCCTGTCAAATCACCACAGTATTCAGCCATTGTCAAGGTGAATGCTGTGGTAAAACATTTCATCTCGGTAAATCTTATAACATGCATGTAGAGATAAACATGTTAAAATGTTGGTAACTTTTACTTTCATGCCAGATTTTGTTGAGGGTGATTTGATTATCGAGAGGGCTATGTAGCGGAGTCACTTAGTTTTACGGAGAGAGAGATCATTCTCACACTACACTCCATCACTCTTACTTTCCATCACCCTTTCAACTGTTCTTCAGCAGAGCTTTGTATCAGTCTCCTAGAAATGCGCTGTTATGTAGAGTGATATTGGAGAATGTGACAGCTCCCATATCACTCGTGCAAAACGAAATCGAGGCGAGTGACCAGCAGCTCCCTCAGATTTGACAGAGACGAAAGACTGCAGTTGAATTAATTCTGCATGGAGACATCAGTTTGTTCAAATGGCTTTAAAGTTTATGTAATGCATGTGCAGCTTGCATGGATTGTCTCAAACAAATGATATATTTTGTGGGTTTCCTCTTAGAGAATTTGCCTTGCAGGTCGGGGAGGAAGATTAACTCAGCAGCCTGATTAAAGGTGAACTGCAAAGCTTTTAATTTTATCTAAACTTATATCATCTTGTCAGACATAACTTTTATACGTTTTTGGGGTAAATATAGTTTAAAATACAGGTAAAAGTGCATCGCTTGTCTTTCTTGGTTTGTAGAACAGGTGTGTATTTTATTCATTGGGTGTGGTCTGGTAATATCGGACTGATCATCTGGTCAACCTGAGCTGGACCCGGCAATGGTCTGTATTTCCCACCATTGATACTATATGATACATGATTTGTGATAATGGTTGCTGGAAGCGATGAAGATTAGTGGTAGAGATGAATGTGATTTGACAAGGTGTGATGTTGGTAGACGTATCAGACAGACCTCGACTCTGAACTATTTGCACTCCTTTAATTGTAAGCTGATTACTGGAGCGGCAGACCACAGTGCCAGAGCTTAGATTTGGCTGACGTGCTACAATATCTACATTTGTATTCTGTAGTACACCGTACTAGACATGGACGAAAGCCGCTTAAATCGGTAATGGCGGTGGCGTATCATAACTTTTAGTGGATTGTCGTTTGTGTTTACAGCCGGCAGTGACACGGACACCACCATGCATCATTGAGCAATCAGAGCTGTCCCACTGCTGTCACGCCGAGAATGGGCGACCTAGCTCTCCCAACATGAAATGTAGTCATCAGCCGCGGCGATTTGATTGGATCTGTCAAATGATACTGGGGGTCACTTGAAACCAATGAGATGGAAAATTGGTATGTTGGCGATAAGGAGTGACTGGCTGGCGTGTTCCTTTGAAGAGGGACAATTCCTGATTTCCCCTATTGAGGACAAGCCTGAAATCACCTCGGAATAAATTACTGGCCTCTCTCCAGAGAAGCTCATTAGCTCTGTAGCAGTGATTACATGTTTGTACTGGGCTTGCATGCTACCCAGTCCGTTGGTGCGCAGATGGAATATTGTAGTTTCGTACCGAGTGCTAAAGAACAAGATTCCTATAGTTTAAATGACCCACAGATCTGACCAGAAGGCAATTCCCTGCCACAGGCTTGGTCAGATATTGTTGGAATGGGAAAGATAAGATAGGAAGAAGATCGTCCAAGCCTGATTGTATCCTCATTCTTTCGATGCGATACCACTTGCTGTTAACCGTATCTCGTAAAAAGCTGTATTTCCACGTCGCCATTATCTGGGTATTAAAGAACCGTTATTTCCGCTGGGGCTGAATTGGCGATCGTTGGAAACCGTTCAGTTGGATTGTCAGTGAATGTTAATTTGGGCTCAACTGCGAGATGATTTTGACGAATGTTACCGAGTAGCTGCATTACAAAACATGCTATCGTAATATGAGATTTTGATAAAATACCGAATGGCTGTGGTCAATTTTCTCGGGAGTATTATAAGAGATATCTCGTCCACACACTAAATCACGAAGATTATTATAAATACGTTTTATTGCTACAATTTGCATAATTGGGGGGAAATGGTTAATCTCCCTTATACATTATGGTTTACCATTATTCTCTTCTTCACAAGTCCCAGTCTGCCCCGAGGCATAGACACACAGTCAGTGCTGTTATATCACCACTGAGTACAAACTGTCACTCAGCCTGGTGAGTAATACTGCAGAAACATGGTAAGAGACTTTGACAATTTATCATGACCGTCAGTAGTCTGGAAAACTATAGACATAACACACATGTACAAATGAGCTCTGTCTGACTGCATGTTCCAGTCTCTAAATCTTGCATATACATGTATGGTCTTCCGTATACAAAACATAGCAGTAGTGCTCTAAATCGCACTTAAGAAATATTAGAATTGATGTTTTTATCCCCCCGGCATACATGTATATGCTCAGGGGAAAAAGCGATAGCCACAGAAGTCTGTCAGTCCATCTGTCTGTGTGTCCATCCATCCATCTTTCTTGTCAACGCTACACTTGATATGGTTGACACGATACTTGGTGGATATTATCAGCTCAGTCTGAAGATGCACATGTGCTCTTCCCGTTGTCGTCGGATTTTTGCTCTTCCCGTTGACGGAGGATTTTTCCTCACCGAGTTATTGCCCTTTTACAGTTCAAAATACAGTAGATTAAATGAGATCTTGTCAATGCAACTTTTCTTACACTTTTGATGTGGTTCGCGTAATACTTGGTGGATATTATCGACACAGTCCTGAGATTGCATGTGCAATCTTCCTGTTGACAGAGGATTTTTCCTTACTGAGTTATTGCCCTTTACAATTCAAAATACCGTGGATTAAATGATATCTTGTCAATGCAACTTCTCCTACACCTAATACCTGCCCGCTGAAAAAACGGACGTGTTATGGGATGGCGCTGTCTGTCCGTCCGTCGTTCGGTCCGGGCGGAATATCGCGCACTTTCCAAGCTACTGATCTGAAGTTTGGTAGGTAGGTGCATTAGGGGGAGACGACGTGTCATGCGTTGCTTTCACTCAGGCCATCCTTAAAAATAAGTTTGTTGCGCGTAACCCGACCGACTGTCCAAAAATCCGCCGACTGGAAACTTTTTTCGCCGATTTTCCGACCGGTCATCTTTTTATTTTATTTTGCAATGTCAGAATTATCTCCCCGCTCGTGTAAACGTATGTAAAACGTTCGCCTTGCAAAAGCAAGCAGGATTTCACTCTCCAGTAGTCGCGATGTGAGCTTATGTCGCACGTTTTGAAGGCATATCCTCCATGGCCCAGTCCGTAGGGGAATGCAGTTTTCGTCGACCACGTGTTTATGGCGGGAAGTTCCCCCTTCTGTTTTGTGTTTGGGTTTGGACGAGAGGACAATAAACACATCGAGAGGCAACAGCAACACAGGATGGGAAAAATATTTCAAAACGGTTGGTTATTAAAACCTGCCATAAAGAGCTCTGTCGCGAATCGACTTGGAACGTAGACATGTTTAGGACTGTCACCATGCACCACGTGGGTCCGTACACCGACAGATTCTGAGACTGACGATGTTACAACAACAACGATGTTCGGATTTCTACTTTTATCCGAGAAGACTTCAGTGTGCCTAAATGCAGAAAATCTATACTGCTTTGTTGTTTAACGGAAACTTTATAACCCTCTATGTCGATGAAGCCATGGATATAGTGTCGGTGGCTTCAGCGGTCTTGACAAATTAGATGGTGCTGTCAGCTGAATTTTGACGTTCCGATGTCGGCATCAAATACGCTTGTCAGAATTCCACCTCGGACTAAATTCCACGAAAAGACACAGGTTAGAAACTTAGTATTTGCCTCATTGTTGTCAGTAAATTAAATTACGATGTATTTTTAATCTGAATAAAGGAAGTACCTAAGTATTCAATAAAAGCACACCATAAATTTGCGACGAGGAAGGGCAGTAATGATGTTAATGATTAATTTGAGGTAATTTTCTCAACTCCAAATGGTATAATGAACAACCTTCTGTATAACACTGAGAGGATTTTTTTTCTTTCCTGTCACAATTTTGGCAAAAGTTTGTCTGGTAGTGGTATATATTTTTTTTTTTTGACCAGCTAGTCACTAGTCATTGTCAAGTCATTGTCAAGAATGTGTTCAAGGATGTCGATGTCTTCTAAGAAATAAAACAGGTACACAAGCCTGAATTTAAGAATATCTTGCTTTATACCTTGAAGATAACTAGTTTTCTATACTGAAATAGTTCTGCTGCCAGACAAAAAGAATATTTCAAATGACCTGCTTAGTATCTGAACTAAATCACACTAACCTCTTCCAGCCTCCCCAAAAGGAAAACCTGATCTAAAAAAAAAAAAAAAAATTACCTACCTACCGACCCAACTTCCTGAGGTAGGGTCGGGTTACAGCCAACAAACATATTTTTAAGGATGGCCTCATGTGGGTCATTTCCATGGCAACCAGACACACCCTCTTTATCTCGGCTATTCTAAATGTAGTTCTGCTCGTGTCCGGACTGTGTATCGCACACTTTTCAAGCTACAGATCTGAAGTTTGGCAGGTAGGTGCATCGGGGGAGACGACGTGTCATGCATTCCTTTAGCTCATGTGGGCCATTTCCATGGCAACCAGACACGCTCTCTGTATCTCAGCCATTATGAAGGTAGTTTCTCTCGTGTCCGGACTGTATATCGCACACTTTTCAAGCTACTGATCTGAAGTTTGGTAGGTACGTGCATTAGGGGTAGACGACGTGTCATGCGTTGCTTTCGTTCATGTGGGTCGTTTCCATGGCAACCAGACACACCCTCTTTATCTCGGTCATTGTATAGGTAGTTTCTCTCGTGTCCGGACTGTATATCGCACACTTTTCAGGCTACTGATCTGAAGTTTGGGAGGTATGTGCATTAGGGGGAGATGACGTGTCATGCATTGCTTTCGCTCATGTGGGCCGTTTCCATGGCAACCAGATACACGCTCTTTATCTCGGCCATTGTAAAGGTAGTCTAGGCTGAATATCACACACTTTTTAAGCTAATGATCTGGAGTTTGGTAGGTAGGTGCATTAGGGGGAGACAACATATCATGCGTTGCTTTCACTCATGTGGGCTGTTTCCATGGCAACCAGACACACCCTCTTTATCTCAGCCATTGTAAAGGTAGTTTCGTGTCCGGACTGCATATCGCACACTTTTCAAGCTACTGATCTGAAGTTTGGTAGGTACGTGCATTAGGGGGAGACGATGTGTGACCACTAACTATCACATGTAACACTCCATACAGTGCTGAAAGTTTTCAATTCACTGTTTCACCTGTTCAGACTGATACGTTTTTCGAGCGTATTTTGAGTTCAGACTGAGCTCTTGTTCCTTGAAGAGTTATTGCTCTTTACAGTTCATAGTACTGTAGATTGGTATCATCTTGTCAACACATCTCCTTCTACACTTTTGATGTGGTTCACATAATTCTTGGTGAATATTATGAGCTCTTCCCGTTGACAGGTTTTTTCCTTACTGAGTTATTGCCCTTTACAGTTCAAAATACTGTAGATTAAGTGATATGTTGTCAACACATCTCCTACATTTTCACTTTATACTTGGTGGATGTTATTGGCACAGTCTGGAGATGTGCATACATGTGCTCTTTTTGTTGACGGAGGATTTTCCTTACTGAGTTATTGCCCTTTACAGTTCAAAATAATGTAGATTAAATGATATCATCTTGTCAAATCAACTCCTCTACAACTTTTGATGCAGTTCACATGATACTTGGTGTATATTATACTTTATAGGCACAGTCTAGAGACACACATGTCCTTTAATGTGTTGTATTGCACATCACTAATTTCCTACAAACAGAAATGCAGCAGTTTCTTCCTTCCCAGGGGGATACACCATCTTCTGATGGCTCCCGTTTTGCAGAAGTGTGAGATCATACACTCCACTAGGTTATAATTATGTAAGGAGAATTCTATTTGGTCAGTGCTGTTTGTCACACTCCTGTATGGAGGTGTGGGAGTGTGATCACACTCATTGAGAATCAAAGACTGGTAAATACATGATGTAGATGGCTTTGATCCTTGATCGATGTATCCCTCTTGACACGCAAGAGTTATGTAAAATTGTAGCAACTTGTACTATCAACACTATTGTATCCTACACACTGTATACATGTATATTGGATGGCTTTCGATCAGGATCAGGGACTCTGGGCGCCAGTCAGTCGCTGGAGAACCCAGATCTTTCCAGAAATGTGAGGACTATTTTGTTTACTTCTTTCCTGTATTCTTCTGTGCATATATCATCAGCTCCAACTCCTAGGAGGAGGTGACTGTCTATAGTCTCACATGGCCAGTTGATGTAAAAACCTTAACCCGCATTTTCTCTCTTTCTTCGTTGTAATTTGGGCACCGGACCAGCACGTTTCCTCCGCCCCGCATTCGCAAAGTCGTGACATGTTTCTTTGTACACCAAAGTTGCAGTTGAACTACACCCAGTTTGATAGTCCTCTTTTGCCACACCAAATCCCCCCCCCCCCCACACACCCACACTCTCATTATGAAAAGGTGCACTTTCAGGCTACTTTACAAAAAATACCCTCCAACATGTACAATAGCACCCCCTACATCCGACCGTCACCAGTTGGTGAAACGGTGATCAACCGGTGGGGCTATTTTCGCAATACAGGCGAGGTGGTGTTAGCAATTTGGATTTCTTTCACATGTCTTGTGAGGTTATGGGCAATATTAATGGATATTCATTCATGGGAAATAACAGTCGTCATTTCAATCGTTCGGTTATGTAGCAGAACGCATTGTACTTAAAGATATACGAACATGGAGAGCGGAGCTGTTTTTCGAGCAAAGTTTCGTTTTAGAGTTGTTCGTATCGCTAATAACTGACACTAATCGGTACAGATTATCATGCGTAATTATTCCTTATTCAATGCTCTTTGTATGTCACCCAAACTTCAATGAATTTAATTCGCGTAAGTACTGATATTATTGGAAAAAGTCACACCATATGCATCTATCCAGGCTACGGTGAACAGCATCAAGAAAAGTGCATAGCATGCTCGTGCTGTTCACCGTAGCCTAACTAGATGCACACGGTGTTACTTTTTAATTAATATCAATGCTTACGCCAATTAAATCCATCAAAGTTTGGGTGACATACACAGAGCATTGAATAGGGAATAATCGCATGATAATATGTATCGATAAGTGTCAGTAACTAGCGATAAGAACGGTTTGAAAACAAAACTTTGCTAGAAAACAGCATCGCTCCGCGTGTTCGTACGATATCTTTAAATACAAGGCATTCTGATATAAACCGAATGATTGAAATGACGACCGTTATTTCCCATGAATGACTATCCATTAATATTGCCAATAACCTCCGAAGAAATGTGAAAGAAATCCAAATTTCTAACACCATCTCACCTGTGTTGCGAAAATAGCCTCACCGGCTGACCATCATTTCCCCGGCTGGCGACGGTCGGATGTAGGGGGTGAATAGGCATTCCCCCACCTCCACTTCCCCCACCTCCACTTCCCCCAAATTAAGTACACCTGGAATCGTTAACAAAAATAAGTGACACCTTCAGATATGAGTTGTATAGAAACCCATTTACTCTTTGAAGGAGTAGTAGTTTTGCACAAGAATTGAGGAAAATTATATCTTTTGAATCGCAAAACGATATGGTATTAATAGAAATGCAAATAGAGAAATGCCTTTTCCAGGGGAGGTAATTACAAAGGACACCTTTCTCAGTGATCAATCGGCAGATGGCTTTGTTCGAATAATACATGTACCGTATATATAAGGTGGCAATTGATCCGGCAATTATTCATTATTCTGTACCGGTAAAAGAAACTATTTTGTTGAATAAACTAGGCTGTTAAATGACCACATCTGTAATTTAAGCATGAGAGAAAGTTGTTGTAAATTTACATCTGTTTACAAGATTAAATGGACAGGAAATTGGATTTCTCAGCTTGCATAATTGTGTATACTGTACATGTTGATCAAAATGAACGTATCAGTTTTAGTGTACTGGAACTATGTGATGAATGTGCTGTGAATATAAATTGTCATTTGTCAAATTTACGGCCTCCATTGTTCAATCTTCAATATTGTTCTGAGACTATTGCCGCATTAGCACTGGTTGTAATGTATCCAACCAAACAACATGCACGTTGTAGACCTCTTGCTGTGTATAGAGTAGTTTTGTGTTCTTATTTATAGTATGTGTAAGCGATGTTGTGTTGCCGGTTGCATGGGGTTTGTGTCATTTCAATATCTGGTCAGTCTGTGTCGAGGATTTTTACTGTGGGAGAACCTGGTAATGGTTTGGGGAGGTAGGGAATTGATGGCGGCCTTGATTAATGAGGTAAATGGCACGAGCTGCAGCTATAATAATCAGTTGCCTATGGTAAACTAGTTGTTGTGAAAATAATGTCGGATTGAGTCGAAGTCCGGCGGGAGTAGTTGTGCAAGACGGACAATGCACTTAACATTGGGGAGATATCCTTCAAGACCTTGCGCAAGAATCTTTTATGTGACTGACTCGGTGAGAAATGCCTGCTTCTTCAGAATGATTTTACATCATAACGCTGTATTCAAACGTAGTTTAGTGCGAGCCCAGCTTGACTCTTGTCGGCTTATTGAAGCTGCCCTCATTTTCCGGCTCCCCTTGGGAAAGCACAATGTTGTGGACTCGTCCATTGGACCTCCTAGTACATGGATGTAGAGAATATTTACCTTGTTTGCTGCGTTCTGCCAACCCTCAATTACTGCCTTAATGGAGACTGGAATCAAGTTTGCAGGTAGCAACTCCCTGCAAATAGTGTTGCATTTTGTGACACAAAAGTAAATCGAGAGAAAAGCATTAAGTGGCCAGTCTCTATCACCGTACCTATTACCCCTGTTGCTGAGCTGCGGTCTATAATCGTGTTAAATCTTGAAATTTTCAAATCCTCGGAGGATCGAAAATGCTTTTATGGAACCTCGTAGGAATTTGGTTGAATCTGATTGGTGCGTTTTTCACTTAGACAAGCGTTAGGCGCTCGGCTGGTTGAAAATTTATTGATGTAGGACGGAGATATTAAGCGTTAATATTTTCCAGTTCTGCCTTATCACTGAATCTGTTCGTATCAAGTCCTGAACTAGTGTCATCCCAAGTATCATATGAGAAGGTCCATATCACTTCTTCATAATGTGTTCACTGTATTGCAGGACATCAACTACTGCAGTACTGGATTTCATGGAACCCACATATGTTTTACTGTGAGAGATGGATGCTTGGATGAATAAAGAGAGTATATACAAACAACCCCAATCCCCGTGTGAGCTCTACACAAATTTACTGTGTATTGTCCATTTATTTCCAAATGAATTAGTTGAGTACATAAACAATTTTTATATACATGGATCATAAGGCCATTCAAAATAAACTACCTGATTCCACGATATTTAGTATTTTTATTACGAAACCTGCATGAGTTTGTTGGTTTACTTTGGCATATATGCAGTTATATCAGTAAGTACCTTGATAAGCATCCCATCAGACTTGCGTGGAAGATTTCAGAGATTACTCAATTTTGTGTGTCTGTACTTGATGATGTCATTGGTACTATCTCTTTCCCAATTCACTACTTTAATTACCCATATATTCAACCTGAAATGTTCCAAACTCAGATTTGTTCCACATCACATGGACAGAATAAAGTGTCCTCCAGTCTACTTGAATGAGAAAGTGGTCTAAAACTTACAACACCGCTTATGGAAGAAACATGGGTAGCATTATCTATGTACCAGCCCAGCATAGCATAAGTTCAGTGGAGTAATTGTTATCACGATAAAGTCTGTACCTCCTCTACCTGTGAAGTCATCAGCTAGGCATGGATGTGTCTGTCACCTGTAACTATTGGAGAGTTTATTATGTTTTGTCTGTCTTTGTCCAGCTGACAATCTCTCCACAGCCTGACCATCAAGACAGTGCACTAAAGCCCCTGGAAATTACTTCTTCAGTAATGGCCCTGCAGAGAAAGTTTGTATAGCCATGTTATCTGTGGGAAGTTATTAAAGCTACCAATAAAATCATGATAAAGGATAGAGAACTGTTCATAAATGTCCTAGCCATCCATCATTAATATCTATACATCAGCCTGGAGGTGTCCAGAGGAAGGGATGTTCCTAATACTAAGTTTAGACAGGATCATCCCAAGTGCTATCAGTATCTGGAACAGTGAGAGAATCAAAGGGGCACCTGATGTAATAAAGCTTTGATGAATGACAGGTTCATGCAGCTGTATTTTACTACTGGCAATTATTATAGTAAGTTGGTAAAGGAAATGAACCAGCAGTCTGACCCATGTATTATCTGGCAAGCCTAAAGTTAGGCTAGAAATTTATCATAGACCATTGGGGTTCAACCTGCTGGAAAACTCTTTTCCGTTTTGGAAAACAAAGTTTTGCCCATCAAAAAGCCCTTCCAAGTGTATCCCTCAAATGCCACGAAAGTCACAAACTGGACCTTTGGAAGGCCTTACCATATGGCATGCCATTTTTGGGTCCAGAAAGATGCAGGTCATTTTTGTCCCCCGTAGGGGGGGGACTTAGAAACACCGGTGTCCGTAATTCCGTAAGATTTTCTTGTCCGGACAATAACTCGTGAATGATTCAACCGATCAACTTCAAACTTGGGGTGTGCCTTGACATTGGCGAGAGGACGGTTGGGATTGTTTTTCAGCAATGTGCGTAATCCAATATGGCCGCCGTCAGCCATTTTGGATTATAAGCAGTTCGATCTTAGATTTTCTTGTTCGGACAATAACTCGTGAACGATTTAACCGATCAACTTCAAACTTGGGGTGTGCCTTGACATTGGTGAGAGGGCGGTTGGGATTGTTTTTCAGCAATGTGCGTAATCAAATATGGCCGCCGTCAGCCATTTTGGATTATAAGCAGTTGGATCTTAGATTTTGTTGTCCGGACAATAACTCGTGAACGATTCAACCGATCAACTTCAAACTTGGGGTATGCCTTGACATTGGTGAGAGGACGGTTGGGATTGTTTTTCAGCAATGTGCGTAATCTAATATGGCCACCGTCAGCCATATTGGATTATACGCAACTGGATCTTAGATTTTCTTGTCCGGACAATAACTCGTGAACGATTTAACCGATCAACTTCAAACTTTGGATGTGCCTTGACATTGGTGAGAGGACGGTTGGGATTGTTTTTCAGCAGCGTGCGTAATCTAATATGGCCGCCGTCAGCCATATTGGATTATAAGCAGTTGGATCTTTTCCGGACAATAACTCGAGAACAATTCAACCGATCTACTTCATATGTGGGGAGTGCCTTGACATTGTTGAGAGGAGGATTAGGATTGTTTTTCAAGGACGTGCTTGATCCAATATGGCCACCATCAGCCATACTGGATTTCATTGGATTTTGAGCAGTTTGATCTTGTCCGGACAATAACTGGAGTACGATTCAACTGATCTACTTCAAACTTGGGGAGTGCCTTGACATCGGTGAGAGGACGGTTGGGATTTTTTTCCAGCAATGTGCATAATCCAATATGGCCACCGTCAGCCATATTGGATTATAAGCAGTTGGATCTTGTCTGGACAATAACTCGAGAACGATTCAACCGATCTACTTCATACCTGGGGAGTGCCTTGACATTGTTGAGAGGAGGATTAGGATTGTTTTTCAAGGACGAACTTAATCCAATATGGCCACCATCGGCCATACTGGATTTCATTGGATTTTAAGCAGTTTGATCTTGTCCAGACAATAGCTGGAGTACGATTCAACTGATCTACTTCAAACTTGGTGAGTCCCTTGACCTTAGTGAGAGGATAGTCATGTATTATGTTTTATGGATGTGCATAATCCAATATGGGTGCCATCCGCTGTATTAGATTATGTTAAGCTCATCAGCGATATCTCCATTTTCAAATCATACTCTTATCAATGATATGAGATATCATCGACAAAAAAAAATCGACCATAGAGGCCCCCGCAGCAGCAGCGCCAGTTATGGTGGATGTAATCCACCATAACTGGTGCTGCTAGCGGGGGACATGGACCTCTATGATCGATTTTTTACCTGGAAAGTAGAGGGATTTCCTGTAGAGCTGAAGCAGCCCTGGGGAATTTATAGAGCTTCATTTGAACTTAACAAGGGACTTCATTGGGACAATAAAGGTTTGAGTGTGAGCTGTTGTTGTTTTGGGGATCGCTGCGGTTAGATTATGGATGGTTATGATGCTGCCTCGTGTTGGTGGGTGAACTGTGATTACATGTAGGTTACTTTTCAGCAAGTGCTAAACAAACAGACCTCCAAACAATGCTTCAGTTGGTTGGTCCCTTTCATTCAGGTCCCCCCTTCACAGTCTTAAAATAAGAAGAAATTGGACACACACTACACAGTCTGAACCTCACAGAAATCCATGAGAATCCAAAGCCAGGGGCGTCGGAAGCAAATCCAAAGTGGTATGGGAACTATCATAGCACTTTAGGTGAGGGTCCAGGGGCCACCTAGGCCCCGGAAGCTCCTGGGGTCTAGATCGCCGGAGACGCTTTCTGAGCGATAAAGTGTATTTTTACTACTTTTCCAATCCTTTTACCATGAAAACGCAATCGATGGTGGTTTTCTGCAAAGCTGAATTACAATAAATTATGTGTAAAGTACCGTAACCTAGCCACATTGTGTAGACGTAACCGATATAATTCTTTTGGGCAATGGGGTGTTGATAAATTCATTGCAGAAGTAACGCCATCTAGATTCATGATTTAGCTAGCTATACTTCTGCAATAATAAAGCTGGTGCTCGAAGTTTTTATAACGGACCATGCTAATTAACAGTTAACTGCATGCTAGCAGTAAATTATTTCATGGACAAGGGACACAAAAAGAAAAAAAAAATGTGAGAAAACCCCTCTACCCAGTTAGTTGCAGGGAATTACTTGGAGAACGAAGTACTTGCGGCAGAGTTATGGGGGGAGGGGGGCTAAAGCCCCCACTAGGCCCTTAGTTTGTTTTATATTTTGCGTTTTCTTCTATCTTTCTTCGTGTTTTTCTTTCCTTCTTCGATTTTTTGTTGTTGTTTTTTTTGGCGCAAAAGTGGTACAGCCATGGCCGTACCGGCCGTACCGCTTCCTACGCCCTAGAAAGCTATCATTTCTATACAGATTGCTAATATTTCATGGGAATTAGTTGAATTACTGTGAATTTCTTTGCTGACGTTAATCAGATTTTCATGGAAAAGCAAGCCCTGACTGGTGGGTTTGATAACAGAATGCATTGTGAGCACTTATTTTTTTACCAGGCTGATCAGCAGATTCCATGAAAATTATTCACCGGACCTATCATGGGGCCATGCATCCCAGGATGCAAGGCATGATGGCTTATAGATATGATCATGGCATCATTATATCTGTCACAGCTAGATCATTCCAGAAATGTTCAAGTTGTTATTATATACGTTTCATTGTTAGAGTTTTTGATAGATTGGTAATGTTTTTTGATGGAGTTTGATATTGCTTGTCATTATTTAGCTGAAATATTGCTGAATGCGACATTAAATCTAATTCTCAGCTGTCTCTCTCTCATTCCAGAAATTCAGTATCTTTGCCACTGGTAACATCTTACGTATGTTTTCTATCCTTGTTTCCTTAGCTCTCGGCATTTGATAAAATACATGAAAAATTCTTGCATTCTGCATGTAAGCTAATTATGCATGCATTTCCAAGCTTTTTTCATCCGGGATAAAAGCCCACACATGACACCGTCTCTCCTTATGTATCCTGTAACACACACAACAAAAAGGATTTTTATCAATTTTTCCCCAGATTTTGGGGTCACAGTGACCTTGACTTTTGACCTTGACCTAAATTTTGGTACATGACACAACATCCCCTTGTCTTCGAAACACAAAAAAGTCTTGATTTTTAACATTCTCCTGATTTTGTTACATGACACATCATCTACCTCTAATGCATAGATCTACTGACACAAAGACTTGCGAATTTCAATGATTTTGTGGTCACAGTTTAATCGTTCGACCTGGATTCGGTAATTGGTAAAGGTCGCCTATCTTCAATGGATTTCTGGAGTGTGACAAGATTCATGTGTGGTGTAAATTTGGTAACCCAGGTCATCATTCAAGGCATATGATGTAAACATTGTTGGACCAGGCATGGATATAGATCATTCATCTGTAATTGGATTCTAGCCTTGGAGGAATTGCATGTGTGATCTGCTTCTTATACAACAGGGACGAATACATATTTTTCCTTTATATTTTCTAAATCGATATTTAGGCAGAGACAACAGCTGACCATGTTGCATGTGTCCTCACACCAATTCTGCTGTCTAAGACTAATCTCAACAGGACGTCGCATGATGAGACACAAGTAGTCTTAACACAGGCAGCTTTCCACAAAGGTGATAGAATGAGGAGAGAATGATCAGAGGAACCCTGCTGGGGTCATGAGTCTCAACCAGTGACAATACCCATTTCCTCTTTGATCCTGGCCCATTTTCACGAAAATCGAAACAATACAACCCAGTGATGTACCCAGAACTGCCGGTATTGGAACGAGAAAAGTTTGGACATGCATGGAATATCCATGCTATTGGAATATCGCTACTGGTAATTGAAGCAAGGCAATCCCAAGCTTTCTTTAAGCTCTTGGAATCAAGGTGCAAGCTCTCTCCAAGGGCTTGGAGAGGTATTTTTCTAAGGGCTTGGAGTGGTTAGAATCAGGAAATTACAATGCAGAGATATCAATTCCCAGGTAAATATAGGTCATTTAGCAATAGCCATTTTGTTTTCTGGCATGTTCAACAACCATTTGGCAACCATTGTTGCTTCCTTTTTTGTCCCCCGCCGCAACGCGGCCAGGGACTTTAAAATGGTTCTTGCTTCCATGTGTCCGTGGATGGTTGTTCAAATACTTCGCAAGCGATAACTTCCAAATGCTTTATCGGATTCCTCTGAAATTTTGGCATCTGCATTCTTTGTGACAAGACGTCGTTGGGTATTGCGTTTCAGCAAGATCCGCTTGTAGGTGGTGCCACTTGGTCTTGTTTTAATCTTCAGTGCATGTCCGTGGATGTCTGTTCAAATCCTTCGTGAGCGATAACTTTCGAAACGATTTGTCGGGTTCCTCCGAAATTTGGCAAATAGATTCCTTGCGACAAAACGTCAGTTGGTGTTGCATTTCAGCAAAATCCGCCCGGAGGTGGCCCGGAGTTCATTCCATTATTCCGTGCTACATGTACAAGTGATATGACTTACATGTAGAAACACTTGGTCGAATTTTTTTGAAATACCCTACCTTTCTGGGTAATAACATGAGAAACGCTCATCGGATTCTTCTCAAATTTGGCATGCATGTACCATGCCAGGAGATGTTGCTTGGGATTACCTTTCGCTCACCTGCACTCACAGGTGGCGCCACCTGGTGGCAAAATAACAAATTTGTTTCCGGGTAATAACTTGAGAACCGCCCATCGGATTCTTCTTAAATTTGGTATGAATGTACCTTGACATGAGATGTCGCTTGAGAATGCATTTCACCGACTTGCGCCTAGAGGTGGCGCCACCTGGTGTCAAAATCTAAATTTGGTTTCCGGGCAATAACTTGAGGACCCTCGTTGGATTCTTCTCAAATTTGGTATGCAGATAACATGACACCACGATACCATGTCCCTTGGGATTGTATTTTGCCCGCTTCTGCCTACAGGTGGCGCCTCCTGGTGGAAAAAAATGTTTCTGAGCAATAATTTCGCAACTACTCATCAAATTCTTCTCAAATTTGATATTCATTTGTGACCCACCCCAAATAACACAAACACCGGTGGGCATCCAGTACCGGCAATAACTTGAGGACCCCTCTTCAGATCCTTCTCAAAGTTCATATGCTGATACCATGCCATGAGATGTCGTTTGGGATTGCGTTTTGCCTGCTTGCACCTACAGGTGGTGACACATGGTGGCAAAGTATAAATTTGGTTTTCGGGCAATATAAGGTTGAGGACGCCTTCAGATTCTGATCAAATTTAGTTTGCAGATAATATGCCATGAGATGTCGCTTGGGGTTGCATTTCGGTTACATAATTTTCGTGCTACACCGTGAGGAAAATACATGTATATTACAGCAGCAATCAACATTCAGTCAGCCATTCTGGGGAGGCGGAAAGACCCTTCTGCTTCTTACGCCTGTGAAGTAGCTGTTGCCACCCTCATGTATATCCCCTGAGTCCGAGAATGCTTACAAATATTGCTGTCAATTTGGCGGGGGACCTAGCATCCTCTGGCTGCTTGTTATGCTTGAAATGCAACAAAGGTTTCGTTAGAATAAATTTACCCCAGAATTGAAGCTAATTTTTACTCTTCTAAGGCTATTAAACTGATTAAAATGAAACAATTGGAATGGGTGTTTTTGTGGAACTTTCAATAATCCAAAACATTTTGTGACCAAGAGAAACAAGAGCCTATTCGCCCGCCCGCCCGCCCACACCTTTGACGGCAGAAGTCCCAATAGTGATTCATGAGAAATTTTATTGTTTAGGTATGATCTATTTTTTACACAGTAAATGAGCTTACCGACATATGCGTTCGTGTGCAAACACGGATATACAAGTGAAGAAATTAAAACAATAGCACAGTTCTTCGCGCCATAATCGCCCACGCCAGCACTCACACAATCATCTCCACTTCTTTACTTGGATAGCCAGCTGTAAAGATCGTGTGTCGAAGCTCACGTGTTTTATGGAAGGATTTACCTTTAAAACGAGTGAAAAACATCGTCTACAAGACTACAAGCCATAAGATTCTGTTGGGAAGTATTCTTGCTAATATTTAACGATAACTAAAATAGCCTCAAGTTCCGTAGCGTCTGTGGAAGTTCAAAACGAAGCCGCCCTGCACTCTGTATGTTTTGCTTGTTGCGGCCATTTTGTTTGCGATATAACCATAGATGCCTAGCGTATCAACAATGACCCAATGTTTGTGTAAAATTTTTTATTGTTTAGGTATGATCTTTTATAAAATATCATAAAAATTGAATTTGACCAAGAAAAACATGGGTCATAGGTCATGGTCGGTCCACTTGTATACTTTTTGCCCATTACCAGCAGTATGAATTTAAAAAGACTAGCTATCACCCTTTAAAACATATC
The DNA here is from genome assembly GCA_036873755.1 of Hanleya hanleyi. NCBI lineage: Eukaryota > Metazoa > Mollusca > Polyplacophora > Lepidopleurida > Hanleyidae > Hanleya > Hanleya hanleyi. The sequence continues at coordinate 57,881 of JAVTVY010040690.1, read as the reverse complement.
ACATTAACCAGAATTTGATCTTGATAAGTCCAGGCCAGTCAGCTTGAATAAGATTCTAGTCAATCACCAGTTGCATTTGTAGTATGCATTTAGAGAGTCTACATGTAGATGTAATCCCTCAAAAGTCCAATACTAAAAGTTGACCTTGATAAGAGGTCAGTCATCGTCAATAGGCTTCTGACCCACACCAGTTGCATATATGAATAATCCTTCAAGAGATATTGTGTTAAAAAGCAAGATGGATGGATAGACGGATGCACGACACAGACAATACCCTTTAGCCAAAATCGCACAACACAAATGTTAACGGACGGATTGATGGAGATAACTCGCTATTGCATTATATGACCTTGTCTTTGATGGCATATAAAAATGTATTTAACTCATGTAATATTTATCAAACATACCAATTGACATCACGAAAAAATGAGCGATTTACTGTTCTCTGAATAGTCAGCATCTATCCTATTGCTATCTTTATCCCGTAATTCAGATGATATTGACAGATTTGCTGCTGTTGTTGTTCTATTGAATTGTTGTTCGATTGAGGCTGTTATTTTGGTGACAGCTTTGTATTCGAGTTGGGTTGGAAAAGGCAAGAAAAATGAGCTGGTGATGCCTATCATAGTTGCAGTTATTTTTAAGCTACTGGAGTCGTTTGACAAACCTTGTAATAGATATAAACATCTCATTTGCGTAGTGGATACTTCAGCCATCAGGACAAGTTTGGGTATTTTATGAAATATCAGCTCAAACTTCTGTGTTTTAGGTGGTTGTTGCAAGTGTGGGCGAGTCACACAATTTTTTCCAAACATGATGTTTTGACATGAAAATGTTCCTGAGATAGAATTATTTTCCTACGAAGTAGGCTACAGATCGCAAATTGTCCGGTAATGAGTCAGTCAGTCAGTCAGTCAGTCCATCCGAATCCTTTCGTCGGCAAAATAAGGAGAACCGTTGACATTAGAACCTTGATTTTTTGGCATGAACGTGCATTAGGGCATTGTTACCAGCAAGTTCTGATCTGAAATAATTCTGATTAAAATTAGATTTATAATTAACACTTCAGTATATTGTTACAGATATATGTAAACTGTAGCCTTTAACGTGTATCCTATTTCACATCCAAACATTTCACCATTGACCACAGCAGGCTTCAAATTCAGGTCAAATTACCCACAGCTAAAAATACCCTGTCATGCCATTTTGTCATACCTAAAAATACCCTGTCATGTATTACTGAGGTTAATCTTAACGTGCATCTGGGACAATTCCACAATTGCCGGACAGCATAGGCCTACTGCATATACCCTCAAATTATCAGCGCTGTTTCTATAACTTAAATTGTTAAACCATATCATTGAAATAATATAGCAGAAAACATTGATGTGAGTTATGATATGTACACTATGACCAAAGACATGTTCATAATGTGCTAATCGGATAGTTAGGACAATCATTATACTTTGCATCAGAGAGTGTGTGACTTGGACTCAAGGGTTTAACTTTGGAGGGAAATACAATTTTGACAGCAGAAATATGACACCGCCATTTGCTGATTAGAGCGATAAAACAGGGTCGGCTAAATGGACCCTTTTCAATGCAGTATTTCTTGGCATGGATGTGAAAATATGAGGACATACTTTGGGGTTTTTTTTGTACCTCTTGAATATTGACTATATATCACACTTGGATATAATTTGAACAAAAAATTGCATGTGTAAACAAAATATGTCTAAATTTCTCTTGTCATTTCAAATCTTGATCCATTTTGATTCCTTGATTAGGGGATACAGAATCACTGCCACGGAGTGTGCTGGTGTGTCACAGCAATGCAATTCCGATTCACACAACGAAGCTGAGGTGGTTTAACGTTTATCAATGAAGAAAATCACCGATCAACCGCCATAGAATATAATGTGAAACAAGAAAACCGGAATAGTACATTCATCAGATTGCCGATGCCCAAAATGTGTTGTCTCATATATCTAGATAACAACGTGATGTAGAGACGCTATTTATTCGTCTTTGTACCGGTTATGCTCAGGAGAATGACATAGAATCATTATTATCTTGTGCATAGAAGGTGTTGGTCTTGAGTTGAATTACTGTAAACTACATAAATGCTACCTTTCTACTATAGTACTATATATAAAAATTTGTTGTATTGTTGGGAAAATAATGTGATTCAAAAAGTTGTTTTGATCCTGGACAAGGGCACTGAAAACCATTAAAGAGATGTAAATGTATTTTCACACGTAAAGCTTGAAATCTACTGAACCTATATTATTCAATCTGTTTCCTTTAATTAAAAAATTGTAAAATTAAATCGGCGATCGTTATTTATTTTGGAATGAAGGCGCATTAGGAGACTGTTACCAACAAGTTCTGAGCTGACCTACTTTTGATGAAAATTTCTGGTGATTTTTGATGAAAATCACTGGCGATTCTGACTTGGGCGGTGCCCATCTTAATATAGGTAGGATTTCAACTGGGGGTGGGGATTTCCAAGAGTTTAGTTCGCGTTCGAGTCCTAATGCCTACTGTACTTCGTAGGTCCTGTGACGTTAGTCACACTGCTCATGTGATACATGGAATACGAATAGGTTCTATTTTTAAGGCAGTATCTGATGGGAGACACCAAAATGTTGGCCTGTACACAGAAAGTCTCCAAGCAATTATAGTACACAGCACCTAAGTTTATAAAGTACTGGTATTTTAATCTTTATTTTTTCTTGATAATTGGTCTTTATACATCTTTTTCTAGTTTGGGCTCCTTTCAGTTAGGGCACCCAAATGTTTAACGGAACCAAATTGATGCTGATGCATTCTGACTGGAACCTTACAAACCGGAAATGCAATAGATAAATACAACAGGAGATGTGTGATATGTGAACATGTATTTTTAGTACTGAAGAATCCATTCTCCAAAATCAGAGTTTGAAACCTCCTGTCGGTGTATCTTTTTTCATGTGTAGATACTATGCAAGAGTCTAATGGTGTAGGCAGTTTGATGAGTGTCAGTGCCGTCTAGCTATTGTAATCTAATGTTCTAGTTGCTTCTGACAATGCTGATTGGCGAAGAGCTATCCATGCAAAAGCTGCTCACCACATTTGTAACCCCAATGCAATCAGAGAGTATCTGACAGTAGGAGGTATATAATCTGATGCCATGAGAAAGTGAAGAACCAGGTTCCTATCAAAATATCCTTGAGACAAGGGGTTCTCAAGGCCTGCCTGAACTCTCTCCATAATTTGAGGTAAAATAGTTAAAATGATACATGGTGCATCGGTACATTATTCAGATGTTCTCCTCATATTGAAAGATAATTGTATGTCGCCTAGCTCTACAAGGACTTCTCCTGTGCCAGTACCAGCTAGCCTTTTATAGTGCCTCTATTAAACTGTTATTGATCTGTACTCCTGATATTGTGATTGTGTAATATTATCTCTGTGGCCCTTCTTTGTCCACTTGACCCAAGGTTAGAATTCTCCCATCATAGCTGTCTCTTGGATTGGGTATAAACATCTCCAGAGTTACAAGTGCATGACTGCATTGAGAGGCTTAAATGTGAGAGGTTCACCAGAGGTTAGCTTCTGCCAACATATTCCTCTCTCTGTCCTCTCATCTGTCTTGTCTGATACAGAAACCTGTAGACACTCCTTTAACACAAGTCCTCTGATGACTGCATGAAAAACTGGAGTGAACCTGTTAGCTATTACCTCCAAAACTTCTCTTTTTATGTCCAGGATTTGCCTTTTTATGGGCTATCACTTACCTAAACATGGCCTTACATGTAGCTGTACTTCTGACATTAAAATGTCATGTCATGCAATGCACTCCACCAAACTGTCAGTCAGAGTTTGTCACCTTCTGTGTCTGGTGTAGGATATACATGTAGTCCTGTGTGGAATACACACTAGCATTTACATGTACATGTACACTCATATAATGTAAAGAGATGTTAAACTTGAAGCCCCAGTTGATGCATGCATAAAGACATGATTTGAAATAAGTTTGAAGCTACATGTACTACATACTTAAAGCATAGTTTCGGATAAACAGTAAAGGTCTCCAATGCCTGATATTCAGTTGACTGTTGTAATAAATTTGATCACATCAATCCTAATTGAAGCCTCAGCTACATGTACACAAGTTGTGGAACTCCTCATACCTAAATATTACATGTCCAGAATGATGAATTCTTTAATCAGCATGTAGTAATATTGAGTAACATTTCTTATACGGTACATCAGATATCCTCTTTTCTTGTTAAGATTTGCCTTATATGTGTGTAATTATGATAGTTTATTTCTTTACAATTGTCATGTTGTTAGAGGGCCTCAGATAAGTAGTTTTTCAAACATGAGTATTTTTGTAAACCCTCAGAAAATAAAGTTAAATAATTTGATCACTTTCTAAATCATTGAAATAACAAGAAATAATGGATTACATTGTATATGCATGATTTTGGACCATTTTTTCAACTGCCTTCTCTAATAAATTTTACCACCCCCATATTTTATGGTGGATAATATCACTTCCTTTGATTGAATTATTGGAGGGGTTACCGTAACTTGCATCCAACATCAAATACACCAAATTAAAGTAGGCCTGCACTTAGTCACAGATTTGTGAATGTGCTTTTATCTCCTTAGCCTCGATTTTCTCGCATTCAAGAGAGAATTCAATTCTAGGTTCATTTGTATTGTTCGCCAGGTTATTAGATGCCAATCTGACCCCACCTACACGTATGCCCTGTGGTGTGCCGCTAACAAAGTTGCTTCCCTTTCCTTATCTGTGATCATTGGTTTCAGCTCTGGGTTTTGGTTGGTGGAAGTTGACCATTATGGACCAGAACATCGGACCAGGGATTGTCACAATACTGAACCTTCACAGAAACCCTTGCTTTTCATCCCAATTTCTTTAGAAGCCGTAAAATTAACTGATTTCTGTTTGAAAATTTGATTAGAAGATTATCCCTTCATACACTGGAATTTCTATAAAAATACATAGTTGATGGATAAATGGGTGGATGGATGTACTTGGGCAATCCATCGCAGCATGATAGGCCAGGGCATAATCTACCATTGTTCCAGGGGCCGATCATCGGCCCCGTTCCCAAAGGATCTTTTCCCAATTTTCTGGAAGAAATTTCCCCAAAAATAAAAAATCCCAAAATATTTACCATTTTGAAATTCACATAATTGTTGGCGGTTATTCCTTGTCATATTTGTATGTCATTGGACTTATAAAATGGAATAGGAAAGTTCCAAACTTCTTTATTATCAAACTACGGAAGCGCAATGTCCGATAAAGTTTTCACAACATGTGGGCAGCAAAGATCGCTTCTTTTGGTAGTTCTCGGAGGTCTTCGTTCTCCGTCCGGGAAGTTCCGAGCATTATCGCTAAACTTCTGGTCTAGATCTGGCGAAGCGAGAGGGTAGTCTGACATCTTTTGTCACATCTATTCCACCGTATTCCAGGAGGAAAATCGGCTTGCGAAGGTTTGTCTCGTATGTATTAATTGATGCATTCATTTGGCAGAAAATAATATTAATTGACGATGATGTAAAAATGGCCAATCATTGTGCAATCTTTACGCAAACATCATCGTTGTTGTTGCACTGATGCTCAATGCATTACCAACGGAGATTCGTCAGGGGAATTAACTCTAGCCGGCTCTAGTTATTTCTTTCATCTCATGGGCCATTTGTAACATTTAAAATTTAATTGTTTTCTTTTAAATTTTCTCTTAAAAATATATAAAGCGGGGAATAATATTTTAAAAATTTAACTGCCAGAAATGGGCCCGAATGTATTTCCAGGCATCTAGAACCCCCAAGCTTCCGGGACCTAGGCCGCCTCTGAACCCCGACCTGAAGTGCTAGGATAGTATTTTCCAAATCCGTTGCCAAAAGGCCCTTTCCCAAAATATGTAGAATATACCCTGTAGGCACTGGTCATGTAAGCATGCCGTGCTACCAATTTCTGCCAACTCTCCTGCATACACTTGGTCCATGTTATTAGTGTCACATACATGTAGACACTGTGTAATCCCCACATTCTTATTAAACAGTATCTACCCTCTTCACACTTATCAAGACAACTCTATACCCTTCTGATATTCAAAGGTTTTCGTCGGTTGTTGAGGTTTCATATCTTTTGCACAGGTTCGAGCCCCACTGGTGCATGTGTGAAAGTTTGCCAGTTACTTGCTGACGGGTGGTGGTTCAAACTGGCTATCACCTCATGAGCAAAATATTCTGGAGTGTGACATTAAACCAAACTACCCCACCCCCTGTATATTTGAGATGGTTCATAATGAAAACTTGTATAGCTGTCAAGAAATTAACTTCATAAATGAGATATTGAGGTGTAGTGTAGTATCTAATTGTAGGCAGCATGCATTGGTACTTTCATTTAGTCGAAATGAATACTGGCCTGATGAAGAGCTTGAATGGACAATGTTCCAGCATCACATCGCTGTGCAATTCTCATTGTAGCCTCTACCGTTTGATGCAAATAATATTGGCGCTGAATTTGGCCTGGCGCAATTGGCCTGTTTATGGTAAATAGTATTAATCTTATGGGATGTTTGCTCCATTCGTTACGGACTAATGCCATTTATCTGATGAATATATGAATAATTAACGCTTCGTGACTGCCTCCATGCAATCTATGTAATTACAGCCGGTGGACTAAATGGACCGGGCCGCTTGCATGTGTTGTTTACCATTATCAGCAAATTGCATAACCGTCCACTCCAAGGCTCATCAAGGCAACCCAAAATCTTATTTCACTGGTCACCGACTTAACATTTTGGCATGCGATAAATGATGGAGAGGTTTGCGCAGATATTGGCTGCACAGAGAAGAAAAAACAATACTTATAAAAAGTGATTGGAAAATTACATCAATCGTAGCTTATCTAATTTTTAGATAAATTTGTGTCGGGCTAAATCAGATGAGCTCGAGATAGAAGTGGACTGGTTTCTGATCAAGTTTTTCTTCATCCAATGATATTATCCGAGGGAATCTTTCTGAAAATCGTCTTTTTTAATGATCAATCCCTGTTGAGGTACATGTATATCACCGACAGTGAACAGTAGAAAGATCCAACATTCGGTTTGGAGCAACATTTTTGATACATTTTCTTTTTCATTGTTAGATTTTTGAAAGATTGCTCATGTCCTTAGAGTAATTGCTTGTCAGTATACAGCTGAAATATCGCTGAATTCAAAATTAAGTTTAAAAAGTAACTATCTCAGCTCTCTCACTAAATTTCTCGTTACTATGGCAGCTGTAATATCTACATGTATATGTAACCACAAGATCTTTGTATGTAAACAGTCCTGTTTAGAGTAAATGTTGCACCATTGTTACAGTCAAGTTTCCAAGATGGATTCAGACAACCTTTCTCATTAGCTCACTGTTTACAGGCAGAAGGCCTTTGCTCAGAACAACAAACACCTTCTGGTGGTGATAAGGAAGAATATTATCTTTCCAATGTTTTCCAAGCAGTTTGACCTTCCAAATAAATGGTTCTTTTCGCAGACTTTCAGCAGAGTTGCCATGCACCATCATCTTGTTGGACCTGTTGGACATTACCTAAACCACATTTCTCAGTTGATCTGTGACATAGAACAGCCCCATTTTTACCCCTCGGCCATTTTGGCCTCGGGGAATTGTCGTTGCCATGTCCGTTCGTCCGTTCGTCCGTACATCCGTCCGTTTCCGCATTTTAGGCAAAACCGCTTGAGACACAACCACCAAATTTTGTACACTTATTTATCTAACTGCTAAATCAGACGCCTATCAAAATTGGCTCCCCTTGGCCGATATTTTACAGAGTTATGCCCCTTTACAGAGTTATACCCCTTTACAGATATAGTAATTTTCATTTCTGTCCTATGTGCTTGAATGTAACCAACTATATCTACAGAACTGTGTTCGATATAGCTATTATATTTTGAAAACTTATTTATATTGTTGTATTCTAGAAGCCAACAAAAAATTACTCGCCTCGGCCCTTATTTTACAGAGTTACGCCCCTTTTCGGGTGCAGTTATCTTTGAATTTTGTGATATATGCTTGAATGTAACCAGTTGTATATAATTAACTGTATTCGGTACAGCTACCAAATTATGAGGAAACTTTTTTATCCAGTTGTATTTTAGATACCTACAAAAAAATTAGTTGTCTCGGCCCGTATTTTATGGAGTTATGCCCCTTTCGGATGTAATAATCTCCGATTTTGTGATCTGTAGTTGAACGTACAAGTTATATCTGAAGATCCGTGTTCAGTACAGGTGCTAAATTTTGGAAACTTATTTATCTACTTGTATTCTTACCCCTCGGCCATTTTGGCCTCGGGGTATTGTCTTCGCCATGTACTTCCGACCGTTACCCAGGGTTCTCCATTTCTTTTGGAACACCTGTACAATGATATCCAAACAGGTGTATGTGGTTGTTAACCGCCGAGCGCAGCGAGGCGTTTCCCATTAGGCCGGGGGCCTGGGGGCCGCCCCCAGCCGCCAGAAACCCTAGATGCTCTGTGGTGCAATCTGAGCCATTTTGGGGCATTTTGGGATGAAAATTCTAAGTTCCTAGCACAGGGTATTTTTATATAGCATTCAGCAATTAAGCTACCCCATCCCAGTCACCCCCCATTTAGCCCATGAAGCCAGATTCCTATCAAGCTTACATAACAATATCAAACAGGTGGATTAAGAAAAATCAACACTAAGTAAGAACTTGGTAGATTTTGAAGTGGAAGCTAAACAAATAGGCTTATGCTGTGTGAAGAAATTTGACATGGCCTAAACTGTTCTGAAATCTGGACAACATCGTGCCAAATCTACATAAAATCTTTTTTTTGGGGGGGGATTATCTTTATGCTCAAAATTGTATCAGGATAATTGCAAAAATAGGTTCATTTAAAGTTTGTTTCCGTGTTGACAATTAATTGTCACTTAATATGCCGTCATTGGCTTCAACGGGTGATTTTGACGACGCCGTTGTCGTTTGACGTTGTTGTTGTAACTGGCACTGCATCAAATTGTTCGACATCGTCACATTCTGAGTCGCTGTCATTAATATTTGGCGGCACTGTACTGACAGCATCGCCATCCCCGTCAAAAGATCGTCTTTTATTTCGTTTGAAGGCTTAGCTCAAACTCAGTTGTCAACGTTTCATTTAGAAAATTCCCCCTCAACCCTGCACAGTCATTCTGTTTTGTCGACGACTGAAACCGGAGGCCGCGTCCCAATGTACGACGCTTCTGATTGGCTCATCTATTCTATTCAACCAATCAACAGGAGTATAACATCGCAAAACCGGAAACAGGCCATGTTACGCAGTGTATAGATTCCGTTACCATAAGATTAGAAGACGACAAGTTTGACATTTTCCGATAAATATTTCCTTTATGATCTTTATTTCTCATATTCTGCTCCGGATTACATTATATATTGCTTGCATTACAACCAAATTGAACTATAGCTTTATATTTTTTTCCCCTGGATATGCCAAAAATACCTGGCGGCACAACCTCCGACAGGTGTACGTATACCGCCGGCCGCCGGCTCTTATGGAGAACCCTGGGTGCAATAAAAGCAAGTTATATTACAGTGCTAGACATCACATTATCAAGTTCCTGTTGCTACTCAGCAAAATTCATTGAAGCAACAGGAACCTGTTCCCACCCAATCACCTGCTATCCTAGTCTATTTCTATTGCGCCCTGTATTGTGGGAGTGATCCCTGTATTGTGAGAATGATCCCTGTATTGTGAGAGTGATCCCTGTATTGTGAGAGTGATCCCTGTACTGTGAGTGATCCCTGTATTGTGAGAATGATCCCTGTATTGTGAGCGTGATCCCTGTATTGTGATCCCTGTATTGTGAGAGTGATCCCTGTATTGTGAGAGTGATCCCTGTATTGTGAGAGTGATCCCTGTATTGTGAGAGTGATCCCTGTGTTGTGAGAATGATTCCTGTGTTGTGAGAGTGATCCCTGTATTGTGAGAGTGATCCCTGTATTGTGAGAGTGATCTCTGTATTGTGAGAGTGATCCCTGTACTGTGAGAATGATCCCTGTACTTTGAGAGTGATCCCTGTATTGTGAGAGTGATCCCTGCATTGTGGGAGTGATCCCTGTACTTTGAGAGTGATCCCTGAATTGTGAGAGTGATCCCTGAATTGTGAGAGTGATCCCTGTATTGCGGGAGTGATCCCTGTATTGTAAGAGTGATCCCTGTATTGAGAGTGATCCCTGTATTGAGAGCGATCCCTGTATTGCGAGAGTGATCCCTGTATTGTGAGAGTGATCCCTGTATTGTGAGAGTGATCCCTGTATTGTGGGAGTGATCCCTGTATTGTGAGAGTGATCCCTGTATTGTGGGAGTGATCCCTGTATTGTGAGAGTGATCCCTGTATTGTGAGAGTGATCCCTGTATTGTGAGAGTGATCCCTGTACTGTGAGTGATCCCTGTACTGTGAGAGTGATCCCTGTATTGTGAGAGTGATCCCTGTATTGTGAGTGATCCCTGTACTGTGAGAATGATTCCTGTATTGTGAGAGTGATCGCTGTACTGCGTGTGATCCCTGTACTGCGAGACTGATCCCTGTACTGTGAGAGTGATCCCTGTAGTGATCTCTGTATTGCGAGAGTGATCCCTGTATTGCGAGTGATCCCTGTACTGTGGGAGTGATCCCTGTACTGTGGGAGTGATCCCTGTATTGTGAGAGTGATCCCTGTATTGTGAGAGTGATCTCTGTATTGTGAGAGTGATCCCTGTATTGTGAGAGTGATCCCTGTATTGTGAGAGTGATCCCTGTATTGTGAGAATGATCCCTGTATTGTGAGAATGATCCCTGTGTTGTGAGAATGATTCACTCTTGCTGGTATAACTCTCCAATACATTTCATTTTCCAGGAGAGTGATCAGTAACTCTCCTGGAGGAAAAGTTAGATGATTAAAGTAGGTAGAGGGATCACTCTCCTTGATAACGGGAGAGTGAACGCTGAGGGTTATCCCCCTTGAAATTGTCTGTCATGTGGTGTTAGTCTTGAAAAAGGCTTCTACCTGTTGAAAAAGCATCCATGGGAAAAGAAAACATCTGCTCGGGGAAAAAAAGTATTTTGGTTTAATCTAACAGAATGTGTGATATATACACTTAAGAGAACTGATGTAAAACTTACTGTTGTGAGAGGGGCCAGGTAAAGCTTGTCTGAGAAATCAATCTGGGAATAAAATAGATGAAAAGCAGTTGTTAATACAGCGCAATGATTTCATCATGTTCATAATTATCAGGATTATAACAGATTAAATGAACATAGGTTACAGATTAGGCTTGTAATTTATTTGAGAAGTAAAAAAAATAATCATTCACTGGGCTAAAAATACTGTGTGAATGCGCATTCAGCTTTGATCAATTTTTATTGACAGACAAAGCTTGTACATGTAACATTTCGATCAAGCCATGATCAGGCAATCTGGCAATGTAGAATCGGCCATATTAACTCACAAACATTTACTAAAAAAAAAGAGCCAGTCCCAAGGTGTATTCCATGCCATGAAGATCTCACACAGTGAAACATATTCTGATTGACCGTATAGATTTTAGACATTCTTTTTATCGAGCAGCTACTTTTAGTCGGGTGAAAGAAAACTGTATCTTGGGTTATATTGAGAGAATCAGTTTGTTGCACAAGTTTTAATGTGTGTACATATTTTAATGTATTGGATTATGAAGTTATTAACTCAAATTTGTTTGATCGTCGCTATATAGCTGAAATATTGCTGAATGCGACGTTAAACCTTAATTCTCTCTCTCTTGTACATGTAACGGCATATAAGAGAGATGGACAATACAGTCACTATATCCTATGAAAGAATGTAAAAGGATATAGTGAATCTTGAGAACTGAACGATATTATTTTCATGGCAAAGTGTAATGCGGGTGAATTCGACGTTGATCTCTACAAATTTTTAACTTACAGAGACGTGGAACGGCTCCTACTTAAAATGCCGCGATTCCGTACGGAGACCTTTCGTCAGTCATTTTTTAACAGAATTTACTATATTTTGAACGACATTCCCCAAGACTTTTATCCCTTCTGTTCCATTGCCAGTTTTAAAGCAAATTTAAAGAAAGATTTTCATAATTTATTGAGAGTTAAGTTTTTATCTGACCATTCGTGCACTTGGGTGAGTCACTGTCACTGCCCAGCGTGTCGATGAATTTGAATGCTACAATAGTGTTGCTTTGTATATAAAATGTTGCAGCCATATTTATTCATATTTATATATTTATGTTGTAATTACTTTGCATATTTTTATATTGTTATATTTGTTATGGGAGTCACTCTCTCATATAGGTGTTTTTCACCTGTGTGACATCCCGGACTGTAATGTCAAAGTTCAATAAATAAAAAAAAATAAAAATAAAAGTTAGATGATCAACTATCTGACATGAGCACATAGTCCATCTTGTTTACCTGTGACATCCCGAGTCCTGCACTCTGTTCCATTTAATAATGGACACTGCTGATTGGTCAAGAGCCATGCTCACAAAACGTTTTTAACCCCAATGCAATAAATCAGAGTGTATATCTGACCTTAGGAGGAATACATTCTGATTCCAGGTGAATGTAATATCCTGTAATTAACTGGAACTTGAACTTTTGTCATGAAACAGTAAAACTTTACAGGTGTGCCTCATCATGGCATCTTAATATGCTCCAGATGAAGAAATCCTCTAAATAAAACATACAAACTTATTTAACTGTGTTGATATAAAAATTTTCAACCACTTCGTTAAAATGTACAATAAACTGACAAAAGTCATATCACAAATTGATGTAGCACAGTATTCCGGTAAATCAGACTAGATTTTTGACAATTCTTAATCAGACATCTCACCCGTTTCTTTTCTTGCGGCCGGATTTTGATCTCCCCTTCATCAGTCACACTTCCAGCAGGGACGTCACTGTTGCCACGGTTACCAGCCAACCACTGAGCCCGTTTATCTTTGCAAATCTCTACTGCTGTTTTAATAGCTTTCTCAGACAGCGCAAAGTCATACTTTCTTCGCTGCAAGCTAAATCTTAGATCATTTGACAAAGAGTTTGAGACAAGTTTCTGTTCAGAAAATTGCTTCTGTAGTTCTTCGTTCACAATATTCGAGAAGTCCTCAGACAAATGCTTTGAAGCAAAGCGACAAGCGACGCCATAAGGACACTTGCCATATTTCTTGAACATGTAGCAAGTGTCACTGATATCGGGAGGTTTTGCCGCCATGTAAGAGACAATGTCATGACTGAATGTACACTTGTCACCAAACTTACATTCCCTGCCCCCTAAGATGGCGTGACACATTTTTGATTCGTTAGACTGTCTAGTTTGTAGAGGTCGGGTCTTATTTCTACCCTTCAGTTTTCGTCTTTTGGGGGGTGGGACATCTGCTGAATCATCCGTAGCTTTCTCCGTATTTTCGTTGTCCAGTTTCTCCTGCACAGCAGGATCTACATACTCAGTGACTAACTCTGGGGTGTAGTCCTTCCTTACAAATCTGAAAAATCAAAATTCATTAAGATCTTGAGCAAAGTGCGGGTGTTATGTGATCTTTCAAAGATGACAAAGGCTGTTTTGTAAGTTACATTGTTGTGTATAAATAAGGATTTTCGAGTACAATGATTACCGGTGTATATCCTTCCTCACAAATCTGTCAAGTAAAAATCTACATTCCAGTTTCAGAGATCATGATGGATCAATTCATATTTTCAAGAAGAAATCCAGTATTTTCACTGTTTTTTAAAGAAGATAGGAAAAATGCCCAGTCAAAAAGTATGATATGACCAAACAGGGGCAATTCTGTCCATTTTTGTAATGAAAAAATATTTCCAAGGATTTCTATGATCATGATGAGACAAATTAATACTTACTCTTCCTTAATGAATTGTTTTCCTTAATACTTACTCTTTCTTAATTAATATTTTCTTTCTTAATTAATACTTACTCTTCCTTAATTACTTTTCCTTAATTAATACTTACTCTTTATTAATACGGTACTCTTCCTTGTAATTCATACTCACTCTTCCTTAATTAATACTTACTCTTCTTTAATACTTACTCTTCCTTATTTATTAGTTACTCTTCTTTAATACATAATCTTCCTTAATTAATACTTACTCTTCTTTAATGCATACTCTTCCTTATTTATTACTTAATCTCCTTTAATACTTACTCTTCTTTAATACTTACTCTTCCTTAATCTTAGCAAAACCAGATTTGTCTCTCCACTGTTTAGCCATGCCTACTTGTAAGTCTGTGTCTGACACCTTCAGGATCTCGGTCTGTAAAATAAATAATCGAGCAATTATGTAGTTGTTAGATTTACACAGAACTCCTTTCCAATCTATATTATGCCTATCAAAGGAATTATATTAAACTTAGATAGTGTCTCAGCTCTGTTTGTATTTTAGCCGATTCCTTCCGAACTGACATGGATTATTAACACAAAACATGGCACTCTTGGTTACTGCACCTAGGGGTATATGATCCTGGCATACTTCAACTCGGGCCTTGTCACAAAATAGGAATTTATCTTTTCTAATACTTCAAAAAAAATTGGGTAATTCTGTAGTTGTAAGATGTACACATGATTCTTTCCACTATTATATATGTGGTTTGCCAGGGACAAAACATCACAAATGGTCGCTCACCCGACTAACTGGGGGAAGGCTTCATAAGGTTAGCATAGAGAAATATGAAAAAATCTTCATAAATACGGAAAACATGTTTCGGACATACATGAAATCTCTAATATATCTAATATATTTAGACCTCAGGAAAGGTAACCGATATGAAACTGAGAATTTGGCCCAGAAGAAGGAAATTAAGCCGCTAATATGTGGACTATTTATTGCTATATTTACCATCATCTGGAGAAACTTTTCATATATATTATTGAGCAGCGCAGATTTCGAGGTAACAGCCGAACTGTTGGGCTCCCAAATTTCCTGCATATAAATTTTTCAACCAATGAAAAATCACTTTCGCTACATTCTCCACATTCGGGGACACACTTCAGACATGTCAGATAGAGACACATGTTCTGATCTGTTCTCTTGTTTACAAACTGAAGTCTGTGTGTCCAAATGTGGAGAATGTATCGGGAGTGATTTTTCATCGGCTGAAATTAGGCATGGCAGAATTTTTTCATAGAAACGATAATTAACTCCAGAAGATAAACTGTAAGTTACTTCGTGAAGAAAATATACTCTTTAGCTTCAAAATATACTGCCATTATTGGGTATAGAAAATTTGGAATATTTCTCGGAAAATTGCTTGGAAAAGGACTAGGTCCGAGTGAGTGAAAACTGAAATATATGAATTTAGCGTATAAGCCTGGTCCATTTATTCATTTTTGTTACGTTTACTCACATTTTAGAGTGCATTCTGCTAATAATTACTGTCACAATTTTGTCAAGAAAATAGTTAAGCGAAGTCTGGGCTACTGGATTCGCAAAATTCTTCTCGGCGGTTGCGCTTTGCAAAATCACCCATCTGATAAACACATTGCCTTTATTCTGTATTTTCATCGGTTCAAATGTCGGAAGATTCTTCCGCAAATGTTAAGCTTTTCTGTAATTCTCAAAACTGTTAATTTTTTCCAAGGGAAGAGGAGTTCAATAGGAATATTTTCTGGGAAGGTCGGAACAGTCGAATATTTATTGATCCTCGTATAATATAGTACTGGGGAGGGACGATGACTGATGATACAATCCTGCCATGTACCTGGTACCGTAATCAAACAATTCTTCTGAACAAGAATGCATTGCCTATAGCAGAGGTGATAACTGTGTATTTGTTTACATCCCACTTCAAAATATGGTAATACTACACCCATGTATGGCACATTTGCAGACACTTTGCAAGCCATCTTGCAAATAGTGTGTCACCATTATTGCGAAGCGATATAGCCACTGTTAATTAATTGTTTGTTTTTCGTAACCTTGATTGTATAAAAATACACATGCTGAGTGCGATAATTATTAATTATTAACTTGCAAACCAATTGTATACCAATATGAAGAAAATGAGCAAATTTTACTCATGAAAATGTAAATCTCTCATGGATTTTAATTATGTGCCCTCAAAATATAGATGAGGGCTGGTTACGGAAAATTATCAGTGGCCTATCCGATACTTTACCGTATACTATTAAGTCTTTATCCGGCGGAGAACAGACTTGAGAAATCTGATAAATTACACGTTTTTCATACTAGTTCTGAAACATATATCGTCTGAGCTTACAAAAGATACAGATATGAATAACTTCCGTATCGCCCAAGAGGTGTTGTAGACCTGTAATTTTGAACAAGTAGGACAGCACATGACTCGAAAATGGCAGTTTACGTTGCCGTTGGGGTTATGTCGGTAGAGTTTAGCCGATTGACTGAAGACATCACATGGTTTTGATTTCAGGGAATTCCCTCATATAGTTGCCAAAAATATCCCAATTAGGATATATTCCAATATCCAAACTTTGGTTTAATATCCCCAGTCGGATATATATACCAGTTCGTCCTTTGCTCTGACCTAGTCAACTGATGTCATTGGCAAGGGAGATAAATTTAGTAAATTTGAAAATTTCACTCATACCCAGGTTTATACCTGGTCCATATTTCGATACCCAAATGTATTTGTCTTCATACTCAGTCCAGAAATTCAGCATCAAATCAGAGAAATATGACAAATTCATTGATGATCACGAAAGAACAAAGATACCGGGATGAGATTAATGTGGCAAAGTCAAAGTACGCAACTGGACTTGATTTACCTCTCAAAACACGTGCCGCCACAAATAACAAATAGCACTCTTTTGGAATAGAGGACAAATTGTCCCAGCTGTCGTGAAACGGCGGGAATCTCACTTTTGGCCCAATTTTGCCATGTGACACACATGTGATAAACTTCCGCGTGTTTTATGCTGAATTTTCTCGTGTTGTATTTCCCTTTTGCTGCAGAGCGTGTTGACGAGAGACGTTGTTTGATTACTGATGATTAGAATTGTGCAATAATAGGTAATATTGGTGATCTGTAGAAATCTGGCGAATGAAAGGATGAAACAAAGTCGATAAATTGTGCCGGGTCAGTGCGTCGTCTGCTTGATCACCCCTCCCACCTATATCATGATATGCACCCAGTCCTCAAGGACGAGTCGACTGCCTCGTCAGTCGTCCCCTCTATACCCACTCGTCTTGTTGCTTTGATCGTTTTAAACAGTTAGTTTAATACGGCTTTATTGTCAATAGTAATAGTGAGGCTATAGCCTTGTGCTGTGGCACTACTAAGCTCTTCTGTACATTACTCCACTGTACTATAATATTCTCAATGTATATCAACATTCTGCATTTAACCAAGTTGATAATTCATGAATGAGTTACCTACTTCATTCCAGATTTTATTTATTTATTTATTTTTTATTTCTCAGGTTGTTGGTATCCGAGTGGCTTAGCTGCTTAGGGTCAGACTGATAATGATATTTACTTTACATCCAGATATCTCGGGCCATGACCTAATAGTCTAGATGACAGACACACCCCTTAGTCACAAACCAGGTGGTGACCTTTCTAGGGCCACTGTGATTTTTTTTATACAGTGGTTGTTACTAGTATAAATCTTTTAATAATTCAATCACAGGAAGTGATATTGCACAATTGTGAGGTGATCAAATTTATTGAAGCAAGGAAGTTGATCAAAAACCGTTGTCCTGAACCAATCAGATAATCCATTATTTCTTTAGAGAGTGATCAAAATTAAAGGAATGACATTGAATTCTGTTCACAAAATTGGGGGTGATTGAAATTTAATAGGGTGATTGGATTAGTAGAGGATTTACTGTTAGAGATTGTAAATATTGAGTGAGTGAGTGAGTGAGTGAGGGAGTGAATAGAATTTAACGTCGCTTTCAACAATATTTCAGCTATATCACGACGAACCAACTTAGCACCACTCAGCCAAGTTGTGTTCGGCTACTTCAAAGACAAAATCTTTGAAGCAGCATGGAACCAGACACCCTCCATCCACCCTATAAAACACTGAGGACAGCGCACAAGACACAGACAGGACGCTTACATCGTGCAATAAAGACAAGTGATATTACAGTGCTAGACATCCCATATCAAGTTCCTGTTGATTCTCAGCAAAATGCATTGAAGCAACAGGAACCTGAACCCACCCAACCACCCGCCGTAAATATTGATTCCTAGTAAAATCTTAAAACTGACATGGGAAATATTTAATAGTTGTGATTCATGTAATATATTCTTTCATTTTTTTTATATTTTTCAGTCATGGGCATAACAATGAAAGTTTTCATAGCCATCTGTCTTCTGTCAGCGGTTGTTGAAAGTCGAAATGCTTTTCGAGCCATGTTTCCTGATAAAATACCACCAATCAGAGATGGAGTGGACCCAGGAAAACCCTTGTTTCTAACACCCTATCTGGAGAAAGGACAAATAGAACTGGGTAG
Organism: Hanleya hanleyi; assembly: GCA_036873755.1. Classification (NCBI taxonomy): domain Eukaryota; kingdom Metazoa; phylum Mollusca; class Polyplacophora; order Lepidopleurida; family Hanleyidae; genus Hanleya; species Hanleya hanleyi. The sequence goes on along the minus strand of JAVTVY010040690.1, from coordinate 39,337 downwards.
GCCGTAGGATGAACATGGGTTTGGACTAGTCGCAGACAAGATTTGATATAATTGTCATTTAAACAAATTCAATAAGCCTGAATCAGTTATATTCTAGCCAGAATTTCAAAACTACCTGGACTTTCCAATTTTCACCTTTAAACAATAATTGGGAGTGAATGAAACTTGAAACAATAATATGCTGGAATACTATGTAAAGAAACAAATACATGTAAATTCAGATTTTCCACTTTTTATTTTCAGCTCGTATGCTCAGTATTGTTCCTCCACTGAATGGTACCAATGTTAAAAGTTATGCTGGTTTTCTCACCGTAAATAAGACGTACAACAGCAACTTATACTTCTGGTTCTTTCCAGCTCAGGTAATTCTATTTCATTCAATGTTCTTTCCAGCTCAGGAAATTCTATTCCATTCAATGTTCTTCTCAGCTCAGGTAATTCTATTCCATTCAATATTCTTCTCGGCTCAGGTAATTCTATTTTATTCAATGTTCTTCTCAGCTCAGGTAATTCTATTCCTTCAGTGTTCTTCTCAGCTCAGGTAATTCTATTCCATTCAATATTCTTCTCATCTCAGGTAATTCTATTTCATTCAATGTTCATCACCATTCAGGTAATTCAATTCCATTCAATATTCTTCTTAGCTCATGTAATTCTATTCCATTCAATATTCTTCTCAGCTCAGGTAATTCTATTTCATTCAATGTTCATCACCATTCAGGTAATTCTATTCCATTCAATATTCTTCTTAGCTCATGTAATTCTATTCCATTCAATATTCTTCTCAGCTCAGGTAATTCTATTGCATTCAATGTTCATCACCATTCAGATAATTCTATTCCATTCAATATTCTTCTCAGCTCAGGTAATTCTATTCCATTCAATATTCTTCTCAGCTCAGGTAATTCTATTCCATTCAATGTTCTTCTCAGCTCAGGTAATTCTATTCCATTCAATATTCTTCTCAGCTCAGGTGATTCTATTCCATTCAATATTCTTCTCAGCTCAGGTAATTCTATTCCATTCAATGTTCATCACCATTCAGGTAATTCTATTCCATTCAATATTCTTCTTAGGTCACTTAATTCTATTCCATTCGATGTTCTTCCCAGCCGAGATAATTCTATTCCATTCAATGTTCTTCTCAGCTCCGGTAATTCTATTCCATTCAGTGTTCTTCTCAGCCCAGGTAATTCTATTCCATTCAATGTTCTTCTCAGCTTACGTAGTTCTATTCCATTCAATGTTCTTCCCTGCCCAGGTAATTCTATTCCATTCAATGTTCTTCTCAGCTCAGGTAATTCTATTCCATTTGATGTTAACGTTCTTCCCAGTCAAGATAATTCTATTAGATTCAATCTTCTCAGCTCAGGTATTTCTATTCCATTCAATGTTCTTCTCAGCTCCATTCTAGGGTCTAATAATTATTCATTCCATTAACAACCACTCACCCCCTAATATTGTATTGTCTCTTTGATAAAGAGGTGGTTACTTCACCGGACTTAAATCGATATTTTAGAACCTTGTATACTGGGATAAACAAGCCCCTCGGGGGTTTCATCCCACCATTATAATATACATGTATTGTAACAACCGAATTATGTGTTTTTTTTGGTGAAATAAAATTGAATTGAATTAAATATGATCATCTTCTAAGTGTATTAGAAACTACAGGGATAAGGCTCAGTTTTCTTGCTCTAATAAGTTTGATAAACTAAGTTCCTGTTTGAATTACCCAGCTGATTGACCCTATCCATATTATTGTAGCATTTCAAAGATTTCATTTGTTTGTTTGTTTTTTTTCAGGTAGATCCTATGAATGCACCTGTGTTGCTATGGTTACAAGGAGGCCCTGGTGGATCATCCTTATTTGGACTGTTTGTGGAGAATGGTCCTCTAGTTGTGGATGAAAAGGGCAATGGTGTGATTATCCACTTTTATGTTATACACATGTACACATTAGTAGAATCCTGTTGTGGTGGATGTTTGGTTGATGACCATACAAACCTGGAATATGCTAATATTATTAAATTTATATTTTCAAATCCTTTGATTAACCTGATCAAATTATACAAGTAACTGTTGGGGTTAGCTTCCTCTCTATTATTTGAAGGTGAAATACAAAGGTTTTTAGATTCTTATTTTTATTGAATAATGAATAAATATTGATTTATCTATTTCACTTTAATTTCATGTAGTTTGTCTACTAGATGCTTTTAAAAAGTTGGTACCCCAAGCCCCGCTGAATTCCGATTTGCAAACTGTCATCGCTGATCTTTCCTTGATTGTGATGCCATTTCAGACCAGCTTGACGAAGACTGAATGTTACAAATATTGACATTGACCAGCATCAAACAAGAGCAGATAAGCGATGCAAATTTCATTTCTGAAAACAGTCGGACTAATTGAGATACCAACTTTGGAGCATTTTTCTAAAGCTTCTTTGATACAAAATACTTTAAATAAAATGAACAAAAATGAATAGGCTGATTAGTTCCAACATTACCTAAACCATGAAGAACATTAAAAGGAAAACATGAAAACATTTGCATTTCACCTTTAAGTTAAATTAAGTTAAAAATAGTTGTCCCCACTCCAAAATCTTCCGGCAGAATAGCTTATATATTGTTGCATGACTTAACAGTAATTTTGTGGTAAAACTGGGGTGAAATTATATATTGTGTATTATTATGCAAATAGATACACTACAATTTACTAACATAATTCAATGCAGATATTATTATGGTCAACTGGTGCTTCAATACCCAGATAGAAATTATTTACTGCTCGTTTGGGATGGCAATTAATATATAATTAAATATCAATCACCAATTGTTGATCGTAATTATGTGCAAATCATCAATACTCAATAAAGAGGCAATGAAAATGGTGATTGATTCTTCAAATGATAATATTGAAAATTTTATGCAGCTTGTTTCACTCTGTACATAACATGAGTACACCAAGATCTACCACACTCTAGATCTAGGCCTGAGGAACATTAATATGTCTGCTAAATGCAATATACCTCACCACTGCTGTGTGCATAAAATGTAGGGAGCTCCCATGACTATACATGTGGCTGTGATTGTTTACCAATTCCCTATGTTTAGGACTGCTCTAGTATCTGTTACAGGGCCAACCGATCCCATTTTATGCGATTTTTTTTTTATATTTCCTATTCCACAACAGTTTTAACAAATTTTGCTCATAAACCAGACAAAAATACATGTAGTATTTTTTTTTTTTTGGGCATGCTTTCATTACTGTAAACACTTTGACAGTTTATATCCCCTGTCAAATCAATTTGTGTTGAAGTTTTTGTGGTTATTTAAGCAGGTCAGCTGAAGATTTTCACTGCATGAAAATATTTTTGAAACTGTAGTGAAAATGGAAACAAAAAGAAAAATTCCCATCCATTTAGAGCTTGGATTGTTGACCCTGTGTTAGGTCTACCCCAACATCTGCCAGGTTAATCGTTCTTGCATACAGGCTAACACATCAAGGGAGGCAATTCTGTGAATACTCCAAATCTTCACATCAAGGGAGACAACTCTGGCATCTAGTGCAAGATCAGCTCAACAACACGACATCTTATCTGTATTATATTAGAAACCTTGAGTTATGTTTATGGATAGAAATAGAATGTCATCCACTCCGACATTTATCACTGGTTTGAGAGTGAAACCTCATTACCTAACTCTTCACAAACTTAGCGACCATCAGCGAACCTGCTCGTCAAAATATGTTAATAAATACAGACTTCACCAGACAACTGAATAACTAGATCGATCATTAACCAAATAAATTTTCATTGAGTAGCAACAATAATAGGAACACAGTTATCTATAAATCAAATAGTCTGTCACTATTAATGGACAGATGTTAGTCAGCAATAACCAATATGAATGGGAATGTTAGTAAGCTAAAACGACCTTTCCTACCTTCATTCTAGAGAGGCTGTTTCCCCAACTGTGCAATAGCCTGATATGATAATTTTTGCTATGGAAAATTATAGCTCCAAAACTGCATTGAATTTTGTTGTATTATACCCACCCTGTGAACCATCATTGTTCTCTAATTGTAATGCCTCTCTCTTGTTTTTATCTTACACGGGGTGGGGTGGGGTGGGGGGGGGGTCACTTTTAAGGGAATCCATATTTTCTCAGTGTGTATTTTCCCCATGGACATTTTCCCCAGTTGATTTTTTCCCTACCCTATAATTATAGTGAATGAAAATTCCTGATCTTGGAGGTTTTGCATAATTTTGTTTTAATAATCCACCGATAAATTATGAACAATATTTGAACAATGCTAGTGTTGAATGATTTATGGTGATGAATATTCAAATTAGTAAAATATTCTATGATCAGTCATTGTATGAAACATATCACAAAGTATTTGTTATGGTTGCTCATCCAGCTGATTGAATTCAAGTCAGCATGTGACTACACAGGGATTTTTCCACCTGACCAAGAACACCTGGAGGAAGATCCAAGACCTAAAATTATAGGGTGGAAGATATGTCACTGGGGAAAATATTCACTTGGTAAAATGTCTGTACTAACATGACTAAGTATACATAGTAATTTCTGTTTTCCCTCAGTGCATCAGAGGAATATAACGTGGAACAGCAAATACTCCATGATCTACATCGATAATCCTGTAAGTACATACATGTATATTAAATCATTCTTCTTTCTGAAAATCTGAAGATCATCATGCACTCCATGTAAAGAAGAGTCTGAGGTACTTTGCCAGAGTTCCAGTCATAAAGCTGAATGTAGTTCGAATCATGTATCAAGGCCCATTTTCACAGCATTCGTTTGACAGCGACAACCACATTTGCAAAACTGAATAGCCCTCGTGTTATTCAGTGGTGCAGTTCTCACAGCATGCGTTATGTCGCAACGACATCAGAATGACATTTTCAGTTTGACGCATGACAAAATTAGAACCAGGGCTATTTCAACATATTCTCACTGCAGCACAATATTGTGTCACCTGCTGCGGAAATTTAAGAAATAATGTTTTCATAGGAGTGCTAAATCGTTATTTTACGCACGGTTGGAGTGGGAAAGTTTATAAATATAAACTTTCCCACACACTAACCGTGCGTAAAATAATGATTTAGCATGCCTATGAAAACCTTATTTCTATTCTATTGCACTAATCAAATTGATTATCAACAAAGATTATAATGAAAGGTTGAAAACATATTTAAACTTTGACAACCTTTCTCCCTTTATTGAAAAAAACTTGTCCACTGATGTTGGTTGGCTTCGTGCCAATGTCAGTGGACGAGTTTATGTGGTCTCTCAAATGGGGAGTGATTTTGTCAGCTGTTGGGGAATTACGTGGATATATGCCTATTTGTGTCGCTTTGTTAATCAATTTCCCGATGGAAACAACAGTTAAACTTGAGAAGGAAATTCATCTTGTAATTTATTTGTTTGTTTTATTCGATTGTTACTTGTATGAAAGCAGTCGCCCCTTTCCCATCCGACTTGTGAAATGGAATCTCCAAATGAACACCTGCGCTTGACACATGTACATTTCACATAACCCTGGTAAATCTTGTTATTATTGTACTGGTTAGCTCGATGTTATTGACACAAGTGTTACAGAATCGCTAATAACGTGTAGATGTCAGTTGCATATTGTGATACATGCTGTGGACATGGGCCTTTACTTTCCACTATGATCGACATGCATATATTAACTAACAGCCTTTTATCCAAACCAGTAAGAATTTTGGATTTTGGAATTTGAATAACTTTCTCTAGTAAAATTGGTTACTGGACCAACAATGTCATACATGGGTCAATCTATTGTTTATCTCTAAATTTTTTTCATTCTTTGTCATTATCACAAGGCTGGTACCGGTTTCAGCTTTACAGACAATGATGCTGGGTACGCCACCAATGAAGTAGATGTGGGCAGAGACCTGTACAGGTATAGTCTCCACCATCATTTCAACTGTGCAGCATCTGCTTAGATTTTTCGTAAACTTCCTGTTTGTACTAAATGCAAAGTTCTTTAGATTGGAGAGATAGGACAAGACCACCCAAACCACCCTTATTTCATGTAAAATGCGATTGGGTGTTCCGCTTTAGCGATCGGATATATTTCATTTGTGCCGATAGGACTGGCAGCACTTTTCTCTAGCATTTCATGGTCGCATTCAGAAATTCCATGATTCCACCAATATTGGCTCTGTAACAGTCTCAAGTTGCATGAACCCTAATATATTCTTTCAATTTTCAGTGCATTGATCCAGTTTTTCCAGATTTACACGGACTATCAGAAGAACGATTTCTATGTGACAGGGGAGGTAATATTGCTTTACAAACAATTTCAGTTCTTATGGCTCGAGGAGATGAAAAACATCTTCATGTAACCATGCTTGCAAGAAACCAACAACAATTTGTTCCTTTAAACCTCAGATATTCTCATGGTGAAAACAAGTTTTGCTCAAATTTTTCCCCATTTTCATGGTTATTAAGAGATTGTTATGAATTTATCGCATGCAAAATGTCTGATATTTAAGTAAGTTAAAAGAAAAAAAAATAATAAAACCTTCCTACCTACCCACCTTTCTTCAAGTTTTTTACATGAAACACAAATATCATTGCAAGCCTAAAAATATTATAGGCACAGAACATTAACCTATCACCCCAGTCTGGGGATATGGTATATACCATGACCTATTACCCCATGTTATCTGTATATGAAGAGGGGCTATCTCATTTGGAGATGCAGGGGTTTATTAGAAATGTCCACTTGATTCCAATAAAGATATACATCTGTATGCCTGATACAAATTTCCAAAATCTTCATTTTATTCCAAACTGGCTTTCCTGTGCTTCACATGTAGTATGCCATTTTTGGATATTTCTTTTATTCCAATTTAATTCTCTGTATTCAAATTTCAGTCATATGCTGGGAAGTATGTACCAGCGATTTCTTACACCATCCACATGAACAACCCCCAAGCCACGACCAAGATCAACATGAAGGGACTCGCTATAGGAGATGGACTGATTGACCCTCTCACGGTATGTTAAATAGGAAACAACATTGAATATTACTAACTCTTTGCCCCATGGAGATGGAACATGATGCCCCTTCCCTTGTAGTAGATGCTGGGTTGCGCCATAGGTCCTTAATCATGTTCACTGTCACATACACCTTATTCTCTGAAGCCAATGTTAATGTTAATGAGGGAAACTAATTCATTTGTTCATTTGCTCAAGGTGTCAAATGGCGTCATCATGGATGAGACTGAGGCGTCAAATGGCATCACCATGGGGCAATGATATCACTATGGGGCAATGATATAACTATGGGGCAGTGGTATCACAATGGAGCAATATGGGTTAAATCTTATTCACTCACTCACCCTGGTATCACTATGGAATGTATGAGGCATAGGTATCACCATGGGACAAAGGTATAAATGTTCAATCGGGTGAAGAGTTAATACCCATTTTGGGGCACGGCAAGGCAGATACGGTGCACGCTAGCTGAACCATGCAGTGGACAGATTTGAATTTGTGGAATTGTTTTTGTAATTTTAGGCTAATTTTCAAGTTGAGGCTAACCAACTCACAATAAATGATAGTGGAGTACAGCTCTAAAAAGTGTGCACCTCTGTCATTCAAAATGGATACATAGCTGATTTTGCTTGTAAAATCTGATGGGCATCACCAGGATTTCTTGAGAGGGGTTTATTTTCTATTCGCCTCTTTCTCATGTGTCGATCACATGACCTGCTGGGTGAGTTCCGGTCGTCTGACGTCGTAAGATTTGCATGGAGCATGCTAGTTTTTCGTTGACAGTGTCTGTTCCATATGAGTGAAAATTATACAAGTTGTCTTGCTTGAAAGCTAATGCACTTCTGAAATATTATCTACCAGAATCAAACTGCAAAACTTCGTTTTAAAAAAAATTCCCATTGACTTCAATGTTATTTTCACGACTGTCAAATCTCCTGCAGTTTACGTCCCATATGCCGTCGGCCGGAACTCACCCAAAATTTACCACGTGACTGCACTTGTGCATCTCCCGAATACTTTCTTAAATATTAGAGGGCTGTCTGCCGTCCAAATAATATGATTTGGGCACATAGGAAATGGGGGGGGGGGATTATTCTCACCCAACAACAACCCCTAACTATTACTGCCCATGATGAAATACAATAAATATTACAGCATGATGCAGATACCTGTTTTGTCCCTCTGTTTTGGGGACTGTGGAATCATACAGCCTGTCACTGGCTCTTATCCTTGGCCAGATTTACGTGTCAGAATAAGTAATTATTCCTGTACGTTTTTATTTGACAGCAAATCCCAGCATACTCCGACTTTATGTACAATATAGGTGTACTGGATGAGATGGAGCGAGACTATTTCCGTAATGGCACTGACCAAATTGTCGCTCTTATCAAACAGGAAAAGTGGCTCGATGCCTTTAAGGTAAGGCTGCTCTATCATTGGCTGAAGACGTACAATACGACCAAGGAAGTACTTTGTTTCTGGTCAGCGGGTATATATAAATCTTTATTTATTGAGGGTAACTCGATCAGTTATAAACTGTTCTTCCAAGAGGCCCTCCAAAACAAAAGTGCACAAAAAATCAACTGTCATAGTTAATACTGTACAACAACGTGGTCAAATAAATATTTAAACATCTCAGGAGAATAATCACACAATCGCATATTTTATACCCCTTGTAGAAGGGTGCATCATATTGAACGCTCTTTTCTCGAAACATTTTCAACCAAGTTATCTCCCATGACCAAGGCGAGAGTCATTAATCTTGAATCTGTCTGTAATTTGATATGAAGTGTTGGAGAAGGTTGTTAGCTGTTGAATGAGTTTTGTAAGATGAATGTTACAGGTTCCAGATATGCTTACTTGATATAGTTGGTAGTTAAGCCGTCTTGTCCATTGGAACGACTCTCACTGACTTCTTAATGGCATCCAGGCTGGATGAAACCTCTTCTTCAGATAGCGCATTCCAGCCGTTGATAACTCTGTTACTGAGAAACTGCTGAGCTGCACATTAGTCTTTGTAAATGATTTAGTTAAAGTCTGAGAATGTCCTACTAAGTCTCTTACACTGGACCTCAACCTAAATAAGTCCGCTGATGGGGTCTTGTACTTGCCATTTACAAATTTGAATGTTTCAGTCTGGTCAGTTTGTCAGTGACGGTCAGACAGAGGAGGAAAGGACTGCTTAGGATTGCTGGATATCGCAAGACATCTAGTCTGGGTTTTTTCTATTAATGCAATGTCTTTCTTTAGATGAGGACTCCAGGAAATGCTCCAGTATTCTAAGACTTGCTGTACGGTAATATAATACTGACAAACTATGTTACGACTTGGACAATTGTCATAAATCTTGGCTCTTCTTCAAGAATTAAAAAAACACACACAAAATTGAAGAAAAAAACGCATCATCAAATATTTGCATTCTCATTGCAAAAGGAACTCCTACCAGATGAGTGGAGATAAAATCTGAATTCAGTTAAGCTTTGATTAGGAGTGTGAATTGACCATTACAAAAACTCTGTGAATGATTGGATGCTCTTCAAATTGCTTTGTCTGGCCCATGAAAATGCTGGATGAAGATTTGAAGATTTGAATCGACTAATCGATTGTTTAAAAACTGGAATATATCCCATGATGCAGTGTTTATATATATCTCCATTGTCATGGTTACTGCAGAACTTACGGCTGTAAAAAATCTATTTTGTATAATTTCATCAGTTGTGAAGATACAATGTGTTGTACATGTACAAGTACATTGTTTTAAATCACAGGAAGAGAAAATTCTCCACCATAAATCAGGGGGTGATCAAATTTATTAGAACAGGATGTTGAAAATATGGTTCAAATATCATGGAGATAATCCAATATTTCTTTATTATTCGGATGATTTTAGAGCAGGGTAATCATTTATTAGATTTAATTTTGTCCACACAATTGGAGGTGATTGAATGGACCACTTCACGTCTCTTGGGGCACAGATTAAGGGGGGGGGGGGTAACTTTTGACATCATTGACTTCCTGCAGAGCGAACACAGATGAAAGCATAGGAAAACAAATGGGAGGGTTCATACTCCATGTAAGGATCTGTGGACAACGAGATATCTAGACTTGAGCCTTTTCAGCTGCACGAAGACTCGACATCAGCTTCCTACATGAAGTATCTACCGATGGGTACCAAAATGTTTTTGCAATTATTTAGGCACCAAAAATACTCCCAACAACGAAATTTCACACCACATCCAGGAATGTCATATGCATAGTTCTTACAAAATTTTCGAAAAATATGTTCAAACCAAAGAAAATCACAATAAGTGAGGTGGGAGTTACCTGTCATCATAGCTGGTTGCATGCAAGACAATGCTACAGGGGTGTAAAGAAGGCTCAACAGTGCTATTTTATACCCCCTGTCTCTTTGTCTCTGACATGAACTATCATGGTGATCGCTAATACTACCTAACTTATTGCCTCACTGGTTATTTAGGAAGTGCCATGAATTTGGGGCCATCAAGGTTATAACATGTGTGTGCCCTAGTCGAGACAGTTAATTCTTCAAATCCAGACATATCTTGTCTGTGGCATTTTGTTCTATTAGATTCAATAAAGGGAACAGTTACCGTGATTTTCCTTGTCTGGAAAACTGGTGTGTTACATGATTACAAAGTGCGATTAATAGCTCTTGCTCCACAGGCTGTAACTAATGTCACTGCTCAAACTCGGCCACAGTGCAATCTAGCGATGTAAAGTGGCCTAATTATCAGAGAACTTTTTAAATCTTGATTTTGCGAGTGAAGAAATTTGCAAAAGAGAATTTGTAGGTTTTTTTCAGGATTTTGTTTGGAGAGCTAGCCGGGTTGTCCTGTCTTCGAAATATATGGTGTTAGCTGTAAATCAAGCACATCCAATATTCTGCTGTAGTTTGTCTAAAACAAGAATGTTGTACCAAGTACATGGATCTAAATGTGTGTTTGTATTTTATTGACAGATCTTAGCCTCTCTCATCCTCTCAGACCATGATTATTTTTTTAACCATTCTGGTAATCAAGATAGATACAATTTCCTCAGGACACAGGTACATTCTTCTTATTGATGATTAACCTTATTCAGTTTGTCTGTGCTTCCTCAGTTTGCATGCTACTAACCCTTCTTCACTTGACTCTCAACACTCCAACCCACCATTCCCTTTCCCTTAGCCTGGATGTTCACTCCTGCTTTACCTTCACCACCCTCTCCCGTCCCACCCTACTTCTCCCATGTCCCTATCCTTTACGTTCCACCGCACTTATCACTTTGCCTAACCAAGTAAATTACCTCCTCTAGCTAACACCTGCAAGTTTCCCATATATCATGTATATAGTAGTCTATACTCAATCCTCTATATCGGACATTTTCCAGATCTTCGACGCTCTGCTAAATGGAGATGTCACTCCCGGCCCACCATATTTCACCAATGTTACTGGCTGCACTGACTACTATAACTTTCTCCGCACTCAGGTACATTCTTCTCTTTACTGATCCTCCGCTAATTTATAACTAGTAAATCAGCTTTAACATACGCTTGAGGTGACCCATCCTCTTCAATTGAGATTCACATTGTACGCCTGGTCAGTGCCATTGTCGCTAAGATGACAGCAATGCCTACACTAGCTCTCCAGTAGACAGGGGCGTCGGAGCACGATTGAAAGTGGGGGGCTGAACTCTATATCGGCCATGTCAAATGTTGGACTGGTGCTATATAAGATAGGACTTGTAACATTGCAGTCTCAAAAAGTGGGAGAGCTGTAGCCAACACCCACCCCTCGTGGTATTTCATGGAGGAGCAAGAATGAGTCATATTGCTAATATGTCATGATGTGACCAGTCTATTACCAGTTTATTCGCTTAAGTTTCACTCAATACAAGGTGCTCATGCATTCAAAGCCTGATTTATGTGGGCATATAGACAAAGAGATCTCTGAAGACATTTCTGTGAGATGGTTGGAGGTTAAACTTTTAGAGGAGAATGTTCCTTACTTCATGTACTATGCTTTCACATGCATGTTCTGTGTATTTATGCTTGTCTGCTTTTTCTTGTATCAGATAATCCTTGTCTGGATTTTGCTTGGCTTATAAAAGTTTCTTCTTGTGAGTGTCATGAACAGATACATATTATATATACTGACTGAAATATTCTTTAAATTATTGAATACATTATGCATTACGTAACGTTAACCAATAAACGTCCATACTCAACCTTACATATCGACACAACTCTGTCGATTCAATCACAGCCCAAGAATAATGATGAAATCAAACAATCAAATTGAGATAATCTCCTTTGTCAGGCATGTGTCAAGAAATTATTCTGCTCTGGAGGGCGCCTTATTGGCCAAATGAAAAACTTTTCATCTGTCTATCAATTGATGACATGTATAGCTATCTTGTATTCACAGATTTTTGAAGAAAATATAATTTCTGATGTTTTAATAATTTAGAAAAAGAAAGACAAAACACACATGAATAATGATATGGTATTTTGAAACAGGCACCAGCGGATTACAACTACTACGGACAATTGTTCTCCATGGGGGCGGTACGTAAAGCCATTCACGTGGGTAATCTCACATATAACGATGGCACACAGGTTGAGATGCATTTACTGAATGACTTTCTCCAGTCGACCAAATCCTGGCTGGCTATTCTCATGGACAACTATAAGGTGAGTTATCTTCTCTTTGATCTTGAATTTAATCATCAAATAAATATGAATTGTTGATCCGAAGAAAGAACCAAAGATTATCAGACAAGTCAAGATTGTATGTTGACCAGAATACAGAATCAACTCTTACTGAAGACAGCGATTGATTCAAATAGCCCAGTCAAAGCCGATCATGGCATTGACCCGGGTGCTGTAGCTGGCTGGGCTGATCAGTGTCCAGAATAATAGGAACTGTGGACACTCTCGTGTTCTGGCACATGTAGGCACCGTCGTCAGGGCTCTCAAGGAGAGGCGAGCGATCACTCGCGCGCGCCTCTTGCTCGCCTGAAATTAAAAAATGGCGAGTGGTTCACCACTCGCCTGTTTTCGTCGGTCAGAATAAAATTTAATGACATCTTCAGCTGTTGCTGTCAAGTTCTTGGCTTCCAAAATATCTTGTTGTTCATCATTGGCATGTTTCATAGGTCAGAATAAAGTTTAATGTCATCTTCAGCTGTCGTAAAATTCTTGGCTTCGTAAAGATCCTGTTGTTCAGTAATTTCGGAAGGCTTCCCGCCATTTCCGCTTCATGTGTTTGTGCAAAAAGTATAACCCTGTGTCGGAACGAAATTACAGATCCGTTATGGGTAGACTGGTTGCCTCCCTTGTATTTCCATACAGACACGTTTTGAGACGTGGGTTATGATTTCCACAAATATAAAATCCGTCAAGCACCACGGCTCTAACCACCATGGCATCACGCCGTTTTAAACATAGTTTCCGATTTTGTTTAACATAACATCACTCTGTTTTAAACATTAGTTTCCGATTTTGAATTTCTCTCGCTGTTAAGCGGACTTTCGTCCCACGATCAAGTCCATGCTTTTTATTGCTCTCACGCAATTCCGGTGGGTGTCAAGCACGCCTTTTCGTTCCTGACAATTTTGTCCCTGTTAGCAGGCTGTTAGCGGAAAATTGCACGATGTCGAATCCGAAAGGAAAGCCGATAGAACTATCAACGTACCTAAAAGGGGAGAGGAACCTACATCAGTGTTCCGAATTAAAGAAGACTACAACACCGTTCTGAACCGTGCATATGTGACCCACATATTCTGTAATGTACTTATAGAAGTAATTTTAGCAATTCACTCGCCTCAGGGATTTCTCAGGCGAGTGATAAAAACACTCGCCTCACTCGCCTGAGCTTAAATGCAGGCGAGTGACGAATCACTCGCCTTCATTTTGCTCCTTGAGAGCCCTGGTCGTGATATGACTGAAACAATGTTGAAAACAACGTTAAATCCTACTCACTCACTCACTCATGGCATTGACCTGCAGTACTTGTCCCTGCCTGTGTTTTACTTGCTGAAGAATGAATGGTGATTAACCTCAAAATCAAGTCATTCACTGTAAACCCTGTAACCTGTTAGAGTAATTCGTGCTGCTAATTCATCTATCAGTCTGATAGTGTTTCTGCAATGAGATAAAGAATGCATTAGAGTTCGTCTCCAATTTTAAAATGTCATTTTGGTTCCATCCCATAGCAACAAACCAAATTTTTTTTTACAGCTTGGTGTGATTAAGTTGGATATGACTCACTTCTCATCCCATATGAACATACAAACATTTTACAACATTGACACAAAGGAGCTGAACCCGTGTGACACAACTGAGGAAAAGTATAAAAATTGAGTTCTTTGTACATATACATGTATGTGACACTGACATTTTGACTCATTCCAAGTTTCCTGGTAACAATTTGAAACCTTGTTGCATTTGTCAATAACTTCATCCTTAAATCAGGTTAAAGCTGATATTATGTAGACATACATTTAGCCATTCAGGTATTAAAGTGTAGCATATACAGTTAAATTTGTCTAAATATACTAAATTACTATATTCATTCAGGTGATGTTATACAATGGTCAGCTGGATATAATAGTGGCTGTTGCCTTGACCGAGGCTATGATACCCACAATCCAGTGGTCTGGCCAGGTCGACTACATGAAGGCTCCTAAAACCGTGTGGAAGATAAATCCATCTGATACGGAAGTGGCTGGGTTCGTTCGCCAAGTCAAGAACTTCTATCAGGTCAGTGGGCTGTATGTCCTTAACCTTTCATATGCAAGATTCTTGCACTACAACAAACGCATTGAAATGATTTCAAATTTTACTTTTCATTCAAACTTCATGCAGTGCCTCAAGGATCTCTTTCAGATTTAATACACTAGATTGGTCAATTCAAATTTTCAAACTGGAATCTGGTATTTTCATTGGCTGGAGTAGAAAATTGGGAGAAAATCCAGCCAATCGCAGAATTTTTATTTTAAGGCCTTGAAAATTATGTTGACAAACGATACTTGAACGTCCTTAATTTCTTGTGCCTGTTCCATAAGCATGTTTGTTATAAGATGAGTCATAGAGATACTCACACCAGTCCTACATGTACGTAAATGGTTTTATACACTCAAAGCAAATTAATTCATATTCCATCGCAAAATGGTCAAGATTTGAGCTATAACCAGATCACAGATCCAGATTTATGTCGATGTTATGCACAACTTAATATTCTATGTTTTACATGTAATCTCTCCTTGACCTTGCATGGTAGCATATCCTACCAATTTCCTGGATTGGCATTGCAGAGGGGCTCCGAGAGGGTCCCAATCCAGTCATATTCCATCTATACACAACTCACTCAAATCGAGTCTGAACTGGGTTTCTCTGATCCGGCAGCCCTAGCCTAAATCAAATCCAGCCAATATGGCTTTAGTTTGCAATCAGCCTGATTACCTGATTAACTCTGCTACTGTTCTGTCAGCTCCATTTAATTTGGTACATTATAACCAATATATTGAACTGTGATAAGAGATGATCGTTCACACTAGTAGCAGGAACACGACTGGGCTGGGTGGTGCTTTTTTTTTTGGTTCGTCGTGATATAGCTGAAATATTGTTGAAAGCGATGTTAAATTCTATTCACTCACTCACTCATTCACACTATTTATTATTCCAAACAATCTACCCATTTCGTACTTTGACCATGCCTTTAACACGTACATTATTTGTCTTTACAGGTCGTTGTGAGAGGGGCGGGGCATATTCTACCTCATGACCAACCAGCCAGAGGCTTTGACATGATTGACAGATTTATTATGGGCAAACCCTTCACCCAGTAGTATTCGGTATTCTATTGAATCCTTCTAAATTTCTCCATCTTTTATAATAGTGAACAGACTTAAATATCTCTTTACTCCTCCAATTTCTTCAGTTATGTCCCTTGGATTAGTGGTTATCCTGACTTAATTCACCCTTATAATTAACTTCTCGTAATACAATGTAGGTAGCAGTTTGAATGAAATCAGTTATGTTCATTTAGTTGAGCAGCCCAAATTGGGTGTCACATCCAATTTTTTTTTTCTGCATCCATTGGAAGCCATGGAAAGTAATGTGTTTGTTTGTCTGAATTGCTGATATTTATTTATGTCTTATTGAACATCTGATAGTTATTTATTTTTACCTCCGCCGAACTACATGTAGGATCAAATTTTTTACTAATTGAAAATTCTTGTACATGTATATGCTAGCAAACAATTACTCGGCTGGAGATGTTCAGGGTATTGAGTAACAAAAAACTGCACAGCATTAATAGACAAATATAAACATATATGTATATGTGTGAAAACAACCATATTTGTACACTTGATGAATATATATTGTGTATGACAATGCACTAGTACATATTGGTGCTATGCCTGTGATTGGATAATTACATTCCCCATTGTAAAAATTTACTTTTACACAATATTGAATATGTTGTATATACAGTCCTTGGTACACGGTCTTTAAATGCACAGACAATTCAAACATCAAAGTGTCCCCATTTCTCTCTGTCATGGTTTTATTCATCTGTTATCTGATTGAATTTGTGCATTTATGCTCTCAAAACTAGCAAATAGCTGCTTACATTTATCTGGGAAATGGTCAAAATCTAGTGAAATCATACTATTTTCTAAGCTGGATGAATGAAAATATGATTTGAATAAACCCATGGTAATGCAGTCCATTTATATCTTGGATTTATTCAAATAATATTTTCACAAGTAAAATCTGTTATGGTTTCTTCCAAGTAACAGCTTAAGTATTGCCCTATATTTAATATGACATATAATACTTTAGCCTAATGTAACAAATCATAATTTCTTAAAAACCCACGTTGAAATACAGCAAGAAATTCAATATTATAAACTGTTCATTCTTCATACTAAATGGCTGTTTTCCCCTTATTGAAATGTTTCTCTGTATTTATTGTATTGCCCATCACAGCCATTTTAAGATTTTTTCGACAGGAAATGACAGTTATGACATCAGCTGTGACATATAACATTGCTTTTCTTTGTACTTGTATGTCATATTTTCAAGATGTTCAATTAATTCAGTAGAATATATTCAAGTAATTAAAAAAAATATTATTCAGTATACATTGAGAGATTTGTCATGCATAAAGACTATTTACCATAATATTTTTACACAAAACCATAATCAGCTCCAGGAGTCAAAATGTAAAGTGGAATACATACTAAAATGAAATGAATCAGACATGCTTTTGTTTTGTTTTAATAATGTGTCTTTTGTTTTGTGTTATTAATGTTTGTCTTGTGTAGCGGGTGGGTGGTGAGTGTCTGATGGGCACTCGTTCCTGTTGCTTCAACGCATTTTGCTGAGAAGCAACAGGAACTTGATGTCTAGCACTGTAATATCACTTGTCTTTATTGCACCATGTATGCATCCTCTCAGTCATGTGCGCTGTCCTCCAGGTTTTATTTAGGGTGGATGGAGGGTGTCTTGATTCCATGTTGCTTTAAAGATTTCTACTTTGAAGCAGCAGGTTCCGTGTTGCTGGTGCTTATTTGGGTGGTGCTTATTTGGTTCATCGCGATATGAGTGAAATATGTTGATTGCGACATTAAATTCTATTCACTCACTCACTTTTCTTTTGTGTAAATACTGTCAAGGGCCAGGCAAACAATACCAAATCTGTGTCTGTCCTCTGGTTGAATATTTCTCATTACCAGAGCACATGGAATCCAATCGTACATCTCAGCAAGGCATAATAGAGTTGATGTATCTCGCTTCAACCATATAGGCCATGGTGTAAAAAGGCAATACAAGCTGATATAAGGCATAGTGTACAATTCTTTTGGAATAGTAATTCTCCTTTCTACTTGATAGAAAAATCACTGGTATACATTAGGCCTACAAAACAGGAACTGGGAACAAATTTCCCAGTCCACACGCTAAAACCTCAGTGTAATCATTTCTATGTAAATATTCATTTCACAAATAGGGACAATGAAATTAATGGAGACAATGGATTTATAACCCAACTGATTTCTGTATCATGATTGTGAATCATTATGGTGCATTTGACAGACAGTACATGTTATTCCGGGTACTCCGGCTTCCTCCACCAACCAAACGGACTGTCACCATATGAGTGAAACAAACTTGAGTGTGACATTAAGCCAAATTCCCTCCTCCGTATTAAACCAAGAACACCTGTACTGGCTGAAGCTGAAGAAGAAACTGCATGATGATCAGGTTTAGAAGCATAAAGGTGAAGTCTTGTTGGCCTGGGCTGTAAGGGGGATTTATAGAGAATCTGATTAATCAAATTTTCCCACCTCTTATCAGTTATCAATCGATTTCTTCTCAATGGCTTGGAGTATGGTCATGAAAATTCACCCACTTGTCAATTTAGAGAAGAGGAAGATATAATATTGTAAGAAGAAAAATGAAAAAAATGGTATCTACGTTTATTTTGTATAATTTTAGTCAAAAGGGAATGTCAATTGGGCTTCACCCAGTTAATTTTCCGAATCTCAAATGCAGCATCAAAAAGTTGATCTGCAAGTGTCAAACAATAGTACTGGTCCCACTATTTTCCCCATGTAGGACCTACAGGTGATCATATTAAACAAATCAGTGTCAATATTTCTCTGTTTTCAGGTGAATTTGACTTTATATTGGGTTAATTACAACACATAAGGGAAGTGGGAATGGTGCCGACATACTGACTGCATCATATGACTTCACAGAATAGTCTTCTATATCACTCCAATGGTATTGCTTGACACATGCACATCAGTTTGATGCTGCATTTGGGGTTCTTATATTTAACAGGGTTGAGTGATTGACATTCCCTTTGACTAAAATCATCTGTCATTGGTAAGTGGCAGGGGCGTTAACCAATCCAAATGGTATGCGAATAAATAAAACCCCAGTGGCCCCTCAGTAAATGCTGTTCTGTCCTTGTCCCACTCTTCGATCTCGACTTGGTGGTGTAAAGATTTCATATCCAAAGACCAAAAAAAAAACTGCGAACCCGATAGCCGATCGAGCATATCTTCAATTCTTGGCAGTGCATGCGAATCTTTCATCGTTCTCTTATTTATCTCGCGAAAATCTATGCACATGCGCAATGAACCATCTTTATTGCGGACAAGCATGGCATTTGATGTTCAAGGGTCATGTGATCTATGTGTTGTAAGTGTTCCTTAAACACTTGAAACATGGACGGGGGGATGCTCCGGAAGCGTTGCTTAAATGGGGCATCATGCATCAGTCCAATGCCAAGTCTAACATCAGTGGTGTGTCCTATGTCAAAACCGTTGCATGAAAAAACTTCACTGTACTGCAGCAACAAACCCTCTAAGGCTTCGTGTTGTTCTGTGGTCATTTCCGTTGACATTTTAGCTTTGTATATGGGGTGTTCTTTTTGTTCTGGCTCTTTGTCTGAAACAAACGGCGAGACTTGCTCTATACTCACAGGCCGGATCTCGCATCTCACAGATCGCTTCAGGTGAAATAACTACCGTCTGAGTGAGAATATTGGAGATCTGAATAGGTACCTCTGCTCGACTATTCCCTTGCATTCTGAATAATGCTGGAGCAATCTCCAAACTTCGATGCAGTGTAGATTTCGTACTTGACTGGAATATCACGCAGGTATCACGGTATGGTAACGCCCTATAAATACATCTATTAACTATATATATTGTCGTATTCGAGGGTACCACTACTTTGCCGATTTCGTCACTTTTGAACAGGCCTAATCTACCATCGTTACACCTGAGATCCTTATCCTGCAGCGCCAGACTTCGGGAGGACATGGATTGGAGAAAGTTTATTCCTCCCTCATAGCGGCAGGATTCCATCGCAGGACCCAGATAATTCGTTCCCAACAGGAGCGGAACCTTGATACTGTTCCTGCTCTCTGGAACTACCAGGAAAATACACAGTGCAGGACACCTTGGAAGATCCTTGGCTTCAACAGTGGCTTCGATATAGCCCATTTAAGGCAGACCTTCGCCATCTGCACATTCAATGTGAATGAAATCTAAAGATTTCAAAGCATGAAGATAAATGCTGTTCGTAAAAGCCCTGGGACACTGGACACAGTAGAGCCAGTGTCGAAAAGGGCCAGTCTACACGCCGACACTGACACACTTGCTTCTGTGGCAGCTCCAACTAGTCCCGCTGGTACTAAATGGAGTTTGTCTTCAATGGGGCATTACGTGAATGAACCTAATGTCTGCCCTGTGACAGCGGTCCGTTCCCGTTTAAATGCTGTCTACTTAAGTGGTCCGATCGTATTTTACAGTTTCGGGAAATATGTCCGAATTGATTACATCTCCAACACTGTGGCCCTTGCTGAAGTTCAAATGTACGGGCTTTCACAGGTGGTGGCCTTGAACTCGGATCAAGCAGTCGATGGAGACCTAGGTTGGTTGGCTTCCAACTTGCTTTCAATCTTCTCCAGTCTTTGTGAAAGCTGGCGAATAAGACCCTTCAACTCTCCCAACTTCGACTGGTGGTTCGGCCGCCATATTGGCTGGAACAGTGGGTTTCTTTACTTTCTATTCCATTTGGCGCTGTTGATGCTCCATTTCTATGCATCTTATCGCGTAACAAAGTCTATCAAAGTCTCGGATGGTGTCATACTTGTGACCGGAACAATCTTTTAATTCAGGTCCAAACGATCAGGCCAAAAGAAGGCTGTCAAACTGTGACAACTCGACGAGGTGACTAGAGAGTGCCTTACTGAGCAATCCCTCTAAACGACATCCCCATGCCGTCGTCGTTTCTTCTGGTCCCTGTCTGGTGCCATAAAATTGTTCCATCATGTTACACAGACCGAATCCCCCCATGCACTGGACAGGACGACAGTGACTTGGATTCGACTTATTTATTCGAGAATGCTTCGCTGCTCCGGGATATGAAGATCCCACTTAATATAGAATGTGATGACGAAGAGGAGGAGCGAAGAACGTGGAGAGTAGAACGTACGTCGTACGGCCCTCGTCTACGGGACAGAACCGATACCACTACGACCATGCGACCTCAGGTTCAACTTTACTCGTTCACCCAGATATCTAGCAGCCACAAAACATAAAAAATCAGCACCACTCACGCGCCCATGTGCATGATAAGAGATCTGAGGATTGAATGTCTAAAAAATCCACATGAAGTAAAGCATGCCAAATCATTTGAGTATTACAGCCAATGACAAAAGAGAACCACTGGTCAGACTAGCATGACCAGTTTTGGACAACAGCAACAGAGGGGTACATTAAGGGGCGACAACCACCAGGGCTTCTGAAGGGGCACGGGGTGTTTCAGCAAACTAAGTGGAGGCTCAATAGGGTTGGGTTAAATTATGGATGAGGTAAACTAAGGATGGGAGCTACAACCTGTCACATACTTGTTAGAATAATTGTCCTAACTGGGTTAAACTCTATCCTAAATGTATTAGAACATATGCTGAGTTAAAACACCCTATAAATTTTTTTTACACTATTGTCATTTTGGAAGTGGGTAATATTGGTGGACCATAGCCTAAGAAAGTTAAAACCTATCCTATTTAGGTGGAAATATGCCCTAACTGGTTAAATCTTATCCTATCCCGGTTAGATTTTAATATTCTAATTGAGGTTAAATCCTGACCTATCCTATTTGGGACAGATCATATCCTAACTGGGTTATAACCAATCCTATTGAGGTTATAACATACCCTAGCTGGGTCAGAAGTTATCCAATTTAGGTTAGATCATTCCTAACCAGGATCATACCTTTACTAGGTTAGGACAGGTCCTTCCTGGGTTAAAACTTATCATATTTATCCTAACTGTATACCTACCTTTGCTATTTACGCTAGAATAGCGGGTGGTTGGGTGGGCATGGGCTCTTGTTGCTTCAATGCATTTTGCTGAGAAGCAACGGGAACTTTGTAATGTGATGTTTAGCACTGTAATATCACTTGTCTTTATTGCACCATGAAAGCGTCATCTCTGTGTCTTGTGTGCTGTTCTCAGTGCTTTATAGGGTGGATGGACGGTGTCTGGTTCCATGCTGATTCAAAGATTTCTTCTTCGAAGTAGCAGGAACGCAACTTGGCTTGGAGGTGCTTAGTTGGTTCGTCGCGATATAGCTGAAATACTGTTGAAAGCCACGTTAAATTCTTTTCACCCACTCACTCATTTACCCTAGAATATGTACTAACTAGGTTAAATCCTATCCTATCGGGGTAGGTCATATCCTAATTGTGGTTAAATCATATCCTATGTAGGTTAGAGCATGTTCTAAGTAGGTCAAACTAGATTAGGATCAGTCATTGCTGATTGAAAACTTATCCCATTTAAAAGCTTTTCAAAGTTTTGACGAGGGCGTTGTAGGGTCGGCTGATTAAAAGTTCAAATTGTGCATTTCCTGAATAACTGAAGCCATGGTCAGGTAATGCTTTTCACTACCCAGTGTACCATTAGTTAAAACAGGCAAGAATGTACAGAAGGCCACCACATATACGACCAATACAACGTGCTATCGAATAATATGACTGTTAATATTCTAAAATAAAGAATGCCACTGTCACCCTTGGCGGTCTAGGCAGTGACTTACAAGAGAGTATACTTGCGCAGATATGTTGGCAGTTTGAATTCTTTTTTATGGTTGACTGTCGTCGCATGCAATTCTGACACAGTGGTTCTCCCTCAGATACATCTTGGGGCAAGTCTTCATGTCTGAAATTGAAATTTGCCAGACCACCTTCTTTATGGGTCTCCATCCCAGTCACGGCATACCTAACCATGACCTCGGCATAGTCTCCACTATCCGACTCCTCACCAATTAGGCTACTCAAGGGGAACATCCACCACAGCAGCCGATCTGGAGAGATGACTGGCCTTCCAACTCATCTCCCACTGGACTGTTCCCAGACGTCAATGGTTCTCTGGGACCCCTAGCTACTGCTTCCGGAATTTGTGGCTCAGTATTCAGCAAGTGATGCCTTGCTCTTGGCAGCTATATCGAGACTTCTATATCTTCAGTCTATCGTGATGGAATAGTTTGTTCCCTTCTTCTGTGGTCTTCTGTGAACCTTGTTTAATGCTGGGCCTGTCCAGATGGGTTGAAGCTTTTTACTTGTGAGCTGAATTCAACTTGTATACCAGATCCTCAACATCTTGGCATTCCCGGACCATAAGATCATAGACTTTCTTTGGGTCGCTACTAGTCGTTGCCTGTCTGATGAACATCTTCCAAGACAGCCCCGAAGCTTTTCACACACTCCATCACGCACTTCTCAACATGAAATCGATGGACTGGGTCACCTACCTACCTACCATGTTTGTAGAGAACCTATTCTTCCTGTTAGGAATAGATCTAATTGCTCTGACCAGTGGCAAGGGTTCCGTCAATGCCCCGTGGCTATTCGTGAAATCTCACCCTACCCAGACTCAGTAGTTTGGTCCGGCAGGCTCCAGCATTGGAACCATTTTGTGACTTATCGATTACCACAACCGCTAACTGGAAGTGGGCCAAGTATATCAATGTGGACTATTTCAAATGTTACAAATGCATATAAGGTCAGCAATGCACGAGGTGTTTTACTGAGTTTCTCATTTTTTTCTGCAAACTTCGCAGCTGTGGTCATACAGATTGCATCTCTTAAATATCTCACCAATTCATTATCTGTATATGGTAGGATTTTGCTGATCTACAGCTATTCCCCGAGGTCCGCTCTCTGTACATGTCATTTGAAAAAAAATGAGGGGTTAATTGCCTTGGTGTGAAATTTACCGCACGTTGTTGGACATTGCAATTTAGTTTTTTTTTTAATATTCTTGCACTTACCATTTTCATCCGAAGTTGAGACGATTACTCTATCAGACGCTCTCGACGCCCATACATTAATTCCACATGAACAGCTGCAATAAAAATTTCGGTTGAGATGGCAAGGCTACATCATAGAATCCTCCTTATAATTTATTATAATCTGAATGTGAGGCATTTCTGTGGAGTCATATGGTCGAAGTTTAGTCGCCAGACGTCTTACATTTTTCACACCTCTTACATATCTCATTAGTTCATTATCTGTATATGGTAGGATTCTGTTGGTGGAATGTCATTCCTCGAGGCCCGCCTCGACAAATATATGTAGATTTTTCTGGGTATTCTTGAATTTATCATGTTTACCCCGAGTTGAGGCGTTTACTCCATCAGACCATTAGCATCAGATGAGTTATTTATTTGAGCTGATCGGTCATCACATCTGCCAGACGTCAAATTTCCCCACCTCTTACATATATATCCAGTCTATATAAGCTCAACTAGTATTGCTTCCGAACCGCAGTATTGTCACCGTGCACGACCAATGGCTCGACCAGATAAACGTTTATCGACGCAATGTTATAATTTTGTTGTCCGAAAATAAACTTTGCAATCTGTAAATGCTAGAATTAAATCATTCAATTTACCAATGAATATAACGTTAACCAATGCGTTACTTTTCTTTTCCCCACGACAATTGCTTCATTGGAACGTAAATCCTAACGGAATGTGTATAATTTCAAGATTTTCGGTCAATTAATGATGGCAGTCTATGATCAAAATATACTAGTCTCGAAGTATGGTTGAACAGATACAGACGAGTGGAAACGTGTGAGTTCCCAATTATCATCGATTGGTTTAAAGTGTTCTGTCGATCATATAGGCCTTACACTTACCACCAAGGATACAGCATTTAAGAAAACAGTTATAACACAGAATCCAGTCTAACGCTTGTAAAGTTCCGGGTTTTTAGTTGAAACAGATTCCCACAAATGATAAGAGAGACGGCGATTCCTGGCTCCAGTTGGCAAGATTCTCGATAAACCTAAAATAGGGAATTTGGTGGTGACATTGAGAAGAAAAGAGGTTGAAATGAGGAACATCAAGAAGCGGTGAGATGTATCTGTTTCAGTTGATTATCTGATGAGCTATATTGCCTTTCCATTCTGACACCAATGTCGCAGAGGACGAGCGGTCTGTGTTATTAAGTCAGTGTCCCATGATGAAGTGACCAAACCAGTTGGCGGTCTCGTCATCGGAGAGCCCTTTTTTCGATGAGAGCTATTAATTGGATAATTATGTTGATTGGAGAGGGGTCGAGAGAGTAAAAAAATGTCTCTTTCGAAGGGCATCTGCTATTGTAACGTCATGCTGTTTTCGCATTTTGACATTAGTTTGAGAGCCTCTATGGTTGGAAACTTCATATCCTCTCCAACTGAGGCTTGTTCATGGACCGCCATGGTTTTTTTTGGAGGGTAGGCATGTTGATGTTAGCCTGCTGTCATTCGTCTTCTAAAGCGGCTACATCAGATACATCGATACATCAGATTAGACGGCAGCGTATTGACTGTTCAAGCTTTTGCTATACTCGGACGAGCTGTCAGCCTGAGTAGGCTCTCAGACAAACTGACTGCATCTGCGACGAGTATATGCTCTCAGCATGTCTGCCCGCATCATGGACCGACTGATACATGTTCCTGTTCATAAGACGGACACCTCTCTAACAATATGATATCACCGAGATTTAGATAAACTCTAGTTACAGTTTTCAATCAAGGTGAGCTTCCCTTCGGCCAGTAGTGGTCAAGTCAACAAACTCAAGCGTCACTAAGACATAGTGGAATATTTTCACATACGGTTTAAACTATGTCACCAGAATGGAACTGTAAATAAAGAAATTACTGGTAATTTATCTCTCGCTTTATTTCATTTTCCTCAATTAAAATGTTTCCCCCAAACTTTCCGTTCGAAACTCCGTGTTTACTGCTATCCCTGGTAACTGAATCTGGTTCCATCGGATTGATTATCCATATCCCCAGCATGTTCTTCTAAGTTCAGCGTCTGTATCGAGATTGTGTTTTGACGAAAACAATGACCAAGACAATACTGAGGACCACCAAAACTGTCAGAACGATAGACACTCCAATCACTGTGGGAAGAAACCATTTGGAACCTGCATTCTCAGAGTGTCCGCTTGAGCCTATAAAATAAGAAAAAATGGGGGTTGTTTTCACCATTGAGGATACCGGTGTATATGACAAAGACTGCTTCTTGAAACTAAGATGGAATTATACTCTCCTGCGAAGTAGCTACTCCGAACATTTGGTTCAACTGCCAAACAGTCACAAATGCCCGTGACATTTTATAATTCTACCACAATGAACATTTTCGTTGTAATATAACTGTTTTGTGCCACATCAACATATGCAAGCAAAATTCCAATGTTGGATATATGAAGGTCAGAGGACTCCGTATGAGCACATTTTGAATTTACCAATAAAATAGCGCACAGGATTATTGACAATAGATTTAAATGGCCTCAGTTATTTTTCAGACAAAGCTTTCCCCTTCGTTCCTAGCCTATTCTAAGAACAGTAAATGAGCCCATGATTATTTATTGGAAAAATGTTCACTTTTCTAATTAGAGCTGCTGCGAAACATTGTTTTCGCGATTTCCAGGTTTTGAAAATGATCCCGACTCACATTTTGCGCGATCTTTGCATTTCAACCATATCACACATATTGTTATCCCATTTTCGCGTGCATGTAATTTTCACTAATCATTTCACGTACAAAAAACGCTAACATTACACGCACGCGAAAATAACATCTTTTGCAGTATTCCAGCAGGCATCATGGGTTTTTATTTTCTCGCGAATATCGTACTGATATCGTTCGATCAGCACTTTATCCAAATGAATGGGTGGCTTTGTTTGCGAATCGACGTGTGAGCTAACTAAAAATTGCCCAGTTCTTCCGATATTTGTTCTGTCCCAGTATACGCTTTGTTCGCGACGACGTCCCGAATGGTGATGGCATCTTTATGGCCGTCGTCTACATCTTCGCCACATCTTCGTCATTGTCCAGGAATCCTTCATGATCGTCCAGAGACTTCATACCTGAGACGAGTTTTAAGTATTATCCACGTAAGGATAATCGCATTCAAGGCGCCAATGCATTATGCGCTAGAATTTCGGCTGTGTTCCAAGAAAGGCACTGGAACTATTTGTCTTTCGCCTCGAGTGACTTCCCCACGTTATCGCGACGGACGAACGTTGCGTCACAAATCCAGCATGTATTTGACGGTACACCGGGTTGGGCAAAGTCACGACTTTGTTGATGTCCGAGATATAACTCTTCAAATTCGACCACATGGCAACGTCCAACGTTAACCTGGTTTTGCTAGGATAGATTTCCTGGCGGTTGTACTTGCCCGTCTTCCAGATGCGAATATGAAAACCTGCCTGTCTTTGGTAAATGTTGCAGCTCTGTTACAGGTAATTGTGGTCGGACACAATCAAAGGATACGCATTTACCGTCTGCTTAGCGATTATGTCGTAAATGCCCATAGCATTGTTTCTCAGTTTTCCCCGTCCTTCCTGCGTTAAACACACATCATTCATACTGGACAAAGGTTGGATCCAGGCGCACGGAGAAACTCTATATAATTTACCCATTGCATAGATCAGGTATATACCCCAACTCCTACTACTAAGACGGAGCAGCCATCAGAAGAACTTACCATCACTGTCGACATCCTCCATCAGGGTGACGGCCAGATTTGCAGTGGTAAATGTTAGTTTCCCGTTTTCCTCGCCAGCTCGTTTTGACCGTTGTATACAATGCGTCTGAAATTTTGTTTAAAAATTAAGGTATAGTTAACTTACAAATAACAAGTTTGCCATTCCCTTTGTTGTCACATGTGCGCTAAGCTGTGCCAGAGAGACTTGGCGATTAAAGAAGTAAAATCTGTTGCATACCAAAAGATAGAAATGCATACCAGTGAGTAAGGATGTGAAATATCATTAGCAAAACTTTGTTCAGTTGAACGGAGTATCTCTGCGCACACCTGCGCTTGAAGCGAGACAGCCATTTAGCTACAAGATAAGATACAAGTCTTCGAACATTCGGGCATTTGATGCCATTGCCACGAATACTGATATACTCAAACATTCGCCCAACCCAGCAAAACAGAAGTCGTCATTAGATGTTCTGCGATTGGTTTGAGGTCAACATACCCCTGTACATAACGATGGTCCCGGTTCATAACAGAAACTGATCAGACACTGGAATACAACAGTGTGGTAACCTTCCAGTCGGAACATTGAGAATAGGTCTGTCATTGCTACTGCGCCCTCCGGAGGGATTCCATGAAATGGAGAAGTTAAGTTGTATTCTTTTGTACTACATCTGTCAAAAGAAAATACGATATGATACCGATAACAATTCTAGGCGTCAGATCCGACAATCAATATTCAGTCTTCGTCCATAAAAGAATTTTTGCGTCAATAATCGGAAGTCCTTCGTACGACAGTTTGCATCAATTCCAAATATGCATAAACGAAAGTTAAACAAACAAACAAACAAGATTGTTTCCTGCAAGAGAGAAGCGGTCAACAGTTTTACTGATGACACCAATACATCCTGGTGTTCTTTATGTAAAATCCCTATCACTATTCTTCATCCAAATGGATTTCCAAGTCGTTTTCCAGAGAATGATGTATCTCCGTCACGCTTTGAGTGGGACTGCTCATTTCAACACACTGGTGATGTAAACGACGATGTTCAAACGTCTCCTAGCCGTTAAGACGAATTAAACATGATTCACGAAACATAGCGCCACATATCTTGTACGCTACGACTGTATTCCACGTCATTGTACAATAATAATCTCAACATTTGATAAACTTTGAATGGAGGCGTTTGGCGGTTAGCCTTGCTTGATATGTTTCCGCAATAATGTTCTGTGGGTCGGTTGATATATCTATATTTCCCTTATGCAGGTCAATATGGAATATTGCTATTCAGAAATGGGTAGTTAACTATGACAAAATTGTAATTTTAGCCAGACGTGAGAGAAAGCCATTTTCCGTCTTGTAAACGTGTAGGTCAAAACATCTGGACTATCAGTAGTTGTTATATCTTGCTGTTGAAATGTGCTCCTGAAATAAGATGGTTCGTGCAGGAAGAAAGTTGTGATGGGCAGATTCATGTAAGGACAGGCGAACACGGCGATGACAATATCTGAAGGCCAATTCTGGGCGAGAAGTACAAACCGTGTTTTAGAGATGGAAAAGTGT
The DNA here is from genome assembly GCA_036873755.1 of Hanleya hanleyi. Classification (NCBI taxonomy): domain Eukaryota; kingdom Metazoa; phylum Mollusca; class Polyplacophora; order Lepidopleurida; family Hanleyidae; genus Hanleya; species Hanleya hanleyi. The sequence continues at coordinate 10,142 of JAVTVY010040690.1, read as the reverse complement.
TTCGGGTGAATAGGCTGAATCTTCTAGATCTACACATATAGCATATAGGCCCTACTTTAAAGATAACAGATACTTTACAGCTTTGAAGTTTTGTCGTGTCCATTCTCATGACAAACTAGTGGATCTGGCATAATTGTCCAAACACTTTTATTGAAATATACGTCAAATACGTTGGCAGCGGGGTCAATAAATGAAGTCTCTTTTTGTATAAACTCCTTATCACGGACATGTATCGAAAGAAGTAGTAAATCAATCAATTGGGCGCTGTTTATTTTATTGATAAAGATATCTTATCTTGATAAGATATCTTCATGGGGCTCTGTGTACCGCACTAAACATGTCCTTACCCGTCATCGCCGAGAATTACAACAACAGGCTCCATCCCAAAACCAGGATTCGCAGTACAAGTCCGCACACGGAGACCATGGGCTACACCTGTGTCAATGGAAGTATTTCCAAGTAATTTTAAATTTTCAACCCGTTTTTTCAAGCCAAGTCAAGCCATAGATCGATACTAGTGACTGTCAAATACTTACAGCATGAAGACATGACTTTAGTTCAGATAAATTTTAAAAGCAAATTTTATTTTATTTTCAGAATTGGATTCATATGTTACTTGACCAATTCCAGGCACAACCAAGGTTTAAACCGATTAGACAGAGGGAATACATATTTTAATATATTTAAAAATGTTGAATCCCGTCAGTGTGGTAAACATGTATGTTGATGAAAAAAATGCTCAACAACTATCTACAGATCCATGTCATGCGTGTATATTGTGGCATAGTATCTTGCATAAATTCACCTTTGCCACTTAGCTCAGCCCGGAGTCGGACCAAATCCCCAACAGACAACGTCGTTAATGGTGTCAGAGCATTGTCCACAAGAGTCAATGATGCTGTATTCTCCACCAGTAATATAGACCCCATCGGCACTTCACTGTAAGCAAAAATTTAATATTCAATTTGGCATGTTTGGTTAATTAAGATTTCTGAAGTATTGGAATATAGACATCGAATTTGACAACTGGCACGTAACCGTCGTCCAAGAAAACTCGTTGTTCATGTGCAATTTAACACAGGGTATTTTTTTTACAAAAGGAAAAAGACATTTTCCCTGATACATTGCTCCCTGTTCTTTCGCTCGTGTTCCGTCACCACGAAGCAGGAATGTAAATTACCTCTTCATAGATTTACTCGGCCATGCGTTAATGTCGTATGTGACATGGAAACCGAAATGATGCTTTTGGAATTCGAATTATGGGACTTGAGCTCAATTTAAATCTATTTTATATGCGTACTCGGTGATAATCACTGGAGGATATGTCTCGTGGAGCACGATCTTGTAATATGCCATGTTTTCGTGGCCATTTGGAGTGACATGCTCTGCAGCTTGCGTTTTGCGTAGATTTCCGCGCCCTCGACACGGTCACTCACTTTGACAACCATCATATGCCAGTGTCAACTCGATTTAAATACATAGTTATACCATTTGGCATGACCAGCAGCCCAGCCATCTTCCATCGATTGCGAGTTCTCCGACGATATAATTTTTACCGGTAGATCTTGCAAAGAGCTCCTAGATCACCCTCATAAACCTCGATGTCGTATAATGCACAGGAGGCTTAACTCCGCGAACAATGATATTCCATGCCTGAGAGTGAACAACAAGCAACATGAACGTGAGTGAAGAAACTCTTTTCTTCTTTTAATGCGGTATTTTTGTTGACAGTCAGTTTGAATTCATCTGATAACACTGCCCCACTAACGAGGCTAGGTGAAGGTCTTGCCTTGAATTACAAGCGTCTAGTCCGTCATTCATAATCCATCCGTCGTCCATTAGAGAATATCCGCGTCCATAATCCAAAGACCTATTCCATATTCCATATAACAGTATTAGCACCAAATTCAAAAAGACAATCATTGTATACATAAAAATAGGCTTGTTTCCTGCAAGAGAGAAGCGGTCAACAGTTTTCAATGATGCCGGCAAGACATCATGATGTTCCAAAAATATCAAAATCGCGTATCGCTGATCAGTATTCTTAATCCATAATATTCGTTGTAAAGTCGTCATCTAAAGAATGATGTATCTCAGTCACGCTTTGATTGTGACTGTTCATATGAGTACCATGAGGATCTTGAAGTACATGGGTCCATACGGCCCCTAGCCCCGGGTTAAGCGGAATTAGACACAAGTTACGAAACGTAGCGCCATAGATCTTGCACGCTACGTTCGTATTTTGCTATCAGCATGCGATATGTATCGCCAAATTTGAGAAACTTTGAGTGGAGGCGCTTGGTGGAATAGCCCTGGACATCCTTATTCCAGATGGAAAAATGCTGTACTAGTTGGATCAAATAGAGACTATTTGTAAGGAGTCATAACTCCAAACGATTTCTCATCATTTTCCAACATCCGAGGGAATGTTGGAAATTTCGGGAACTTGGATTGCATTATCTTGCATACGGTCTGTCTTACCCTAAAACAGAGATGTCAGTGGTGAGTATCTGTCCTGCCCCGTTTGTAAAGTCACACTCCAACAGGTAGAGACGGTCCCTGGCCACTATTATGTTCTTGTTGTGTTGCACTAGAAGAACCAGGCGATACTTCCCATCTCCGGTAATCTGAAAAGGCAAATCGGTGTTCCGTGGATCGTGCACATGCAACAGTGAGCAAGAAAAAAGCCGACATTTGTACTCTATATGGTAATAATTTAGCAGTCTTGATGGAAAGAAGTACAGAGGCTGTGTTGTTCATCAGATAAGTCTATCCAGATATTGGTCTTGAACTACGCTGTGGAAAATACATACAGGTAAGTGCCATGGTATTATTCCATGGCAGGTGTTCAGTGTTAAAATTCGCGCGCGTCGTTACGTCACTAAAACGTCACAGTGACTTCATTGCATTTCAACATTCTCTGGCAAGATATTCTTGCATCCGGGCATATAACGACCTCATGTCATCAAAAATAAAAGCTATGATACTTTTTATCATGTTTCACAGCTAAAAAAGCACAAGAGAGAGTTTTCAAATTTCATCCATTTTGAGGCTGATTGGATTGTTAAGGCAACTTCTGGTGAATAAGATGGAAAATATAACAGGAATGAGCTACAGAATTACCATTGCGGCACAGTCCGGTGCTTGGTAGACAAGACCTCGGCTAACATCCACTTCAAGTACGTACGGATCACCTTCGATTCCGCTTCCATTTCCGGTCCTGTTTATCTTGGAGCAAGACGGTTTTGACGGCGATACAATGTTATAAGGGATCTGCGATGTGTGGGCGTAGATGAATCTCATTGTGCCATTCCGTATACAACTATATTTAGCCACTGGAACATCAAGCTGGATAACAGAGGAGAACGTATTGTCATTGCCCGGAAAGTATTTGAGTAAGGTACACTGTGTGTGCTACAATACAAGCTTAAGGTCTGATATCCAGTAACCAAACTACAGAGTAAAAGACCCTATTCACACGGACGGCATTCATTGTGTAGGGACGGTACCATAGGTCAGACGACACTGTTAATTGTGTACAGATATGCAAGAGGTGGGGAAAATTAACGACGTCTGGCGACTAAAAAGCAACCATATGACTCTTCAGGAAAGCATCCCTCGGCACTCAACATTCAGACCCGAGAATACGGTGGATTCTCTGACGTAGCCTTAGTATCTCAGCCGCGCTTTTATTGTAGCTGTTCATATGGAGACTATGATGCCCCTAGCACCGGCTTAAGCGGAATTAGATACACTAGCTCGGGAGCTGTGATGACAGATCAGCTCAAACAACTCATCTGATGTTAATGGATGAGTATCGTGGACGTCTGATGGAGTAAACGCCTCAACATGGGGTAACCTGATAAACGAAACGTATTATATGTCTGTGGGATGCGGTGAGAAAGGGGGGGGGGGGTGTGATGAGGTTTCCCTAAGTTACTTTACTAGCAAACATTAGAACCATTTCAGCATAACGCACATTTTGTAAGGAATTCAATGGAATAAATATATTTACCCAAGGTTCAGTTGTGTCGTTGGCCGATGGTAGTATAGAAGTCTGTGATTCTGTTTCTGAAATTCCGGTTGACATTGTCGGTGATGATTCGCTCACGTGAAAATCAGTTGTCATGACGTCAGTATGGAGAAGAGTTGTACCTTCGGGCGTCGTCATTCTTTCCGTTGACTTTACTGACTGCGAATCTGTAGTTGTTTTAGCGTCCGTTGGTAAAATAAATCTGCAGGAAACTTGATGTACAGTATCAATGACACCAACGGGTAGAATGTCCCTCACTGTCACTAACAATTGGTAGACGTTGACATCTGTTCTCTGCGGATAATAACAAATAATACATCAATGCCAACACTCACATGACCCCGATGTGCATTTTTGCTTTACTTAGCAGATATATATATACCTTTTAGAAAACTGAATAAGTGATACATGGCTAGAATAAACCTCATTGGTTGTATTCTGCCTCTCTTCTCACTACATTTTACTGTCGTTTCTGTCGCTGTACGTCAGTAGTAGGTAGAACGCAATCAAAACGGCGACCCCCCCACTGCGCATGCGCGAGAACAGAAAATGGGGAGGATTTGGGGAGGTATTGGGGGGTGTGTGGGGGGTGTGTTGTGCGCAGGTATGACGTCACTTCTGGTCTGGGTGAATGGGGCGTGACCTTGGGGGCATGTATTTCTCCGCGGTGATGCGGTCTGGCGGTGATGCGGTCTGCCTCTGCGGACCGAAAGTAGTCCCAAACTCGTGGGTTTTCGTGGAAGTGTTCGGCAATCTGTAGGGACCGCTAGTGGGCCGATGGGGTCGAGTGAGGTATCAAAGTGAAGCTTAGGGGAGGGGGCATTTGATGGGCTGGGTGTGGGGTTGAAATATCGTCATTCTGCGCATGCGCGGTGGCCGAAGGGTATGAAAATAGCCTTTTTGGAACTAGGGGAGCCCCTAGTTGACCGATGGGGTCGAGTGAGGTATCAAAGTGAAGCATATGTGAAGGGGCATCTGATGGGCTGGGCGCGGGGTTGAACTATCGGCATTCTGCGCATGCGCGGAGGCCCAAGGGTATGGAAATAGACGTTTTGGAGCTAGGGAAGCCCCTAATGGACCAATGGGGTCGAGTGAGGTATCGATGTGAAGCATTCGTGAAGGGGCATCTGATGGACTGGGCGTGGGGTTGAAATATCGTCATTCTGCGCATGCGCGGTGGCCGAAGGGTATGAAAATAGCCTTTTTGGAACTAGGGGAGCCCCTAGTTGACCGATGGGGTCGAGTGAGGTATCAAAGTGAAGCATATGTGAAGGGGCATCTGATGGGCTGGGCGCGGGGTTGAACTATCGGCATTCTGCGCATGCGCGGAGGCCCAAGGGTATGGAAATAGACGTTTTGGAGCTAGGGAAGCCCCTAATGGACCAATGGGGTGGAGTGAGGTATCAAAGTGAAGCTTAGGGGAGGGGGCATTTGATGGGCTGGGTGTGGGGTTGAAATATCGTCATTCTGCGCATGCGCGGTGGCCCAAGGGTATGGAAATAGTGGTTTTGGAACTAGGGGAGCCCCTAATGGGCCAATGGAGTCGAGTGAGGTATCAAAGTGAAGCATATGTGAAGGGGCATCTGATGGGCTGGGCGCGGGGTTGAACTATCGGCCTTCTGCGCATGCGCGGAGGCCCAAGGGTATGAAAATAGCCTTTTTGGAGCTAGGAGAGCCCCTAATGGCCCGATGGGTCGAGTGAGGTATCAAATTGAAGGTCAGGTGAAGGAGCATCTAATGGACTGGGTGTGGGATTGAATTAGGGTGATTCTGCGCATGCGCGGCGACCGAAAGGTATGAAAATAGCCTTTTTGGAGCTAGGAGAGCCCCTAATGGCCCGATGGGGTCGAGTGAGGTATCAAATTGAAGGTGAGGTGAAGGGGCATTTAATGGACTGGGTGTGGGGTTGACATATCGTGACATATCGGCCTTCTGCGCATGCGCGGTGGCCGAAGGGTATGAAAATAGCCTTTTTGGAACTAGGGGAGCCCCTAGTGGACCGATGGGGTCGAGTGAGGTATCAAAGTGAAGCATTCATGAAGGGGCATCTAATGGACTGGGTGTGGGGTTGACATATCGGCCTTCTGCGCATGCGCGGTGGCCGAAGGGTATGAAAATAGCCTTTTTGGAACTAGGGGAGCCCCTAGTGGACCGATGGGGTCGAGTGAGGTATCAAAGTGAAGCATTCATGAATGGGCATCTAATGGACTGGGTGTGGGGTTGATATATCGGCCTTCTGCGCATGCGCGGTGGCCCAAGGGTATGGAAATAGACGTTTTGGGAGCTAGGGGAGCCACTAATGGGCCGATGGAGTTCTATGAGGTATCCATGTGAAGCCTATGTGAAGGGGCATCCAGTCATGGGTGGGTGCATGTAAAATTTTTCCTGAAAAAAAAACGGAAAACGGACTTTATCGAAAAACCTGGGAAAATGCCTATATGGGGTATGAGGGTATATAGGTCGCCGGGCTTAACGGGGCTTGTCTATCAATAGAGTTATCTCCCCCTAGTTCCAGGGTGGGTGTATGTAAAAATTTTCCTGAAAAAATACGGAATACGGACTTTATCCTAAATTACGGGAAAATGCCTATATGGGGTATGGGAGGTATAGCACCATCCTGGGAAACGTACTTCTATACATTTGCGGTAGGGTTGTGGGGTCTCGTTTTACTCGTCTCGTCATTTAGAACATGATAGGAAGTGTCCCCGTGCGAATCGGTGAAATTTTTGAAAAAAGTCACCGAGCCCCATATAGTCCCATACTGGGGTATAGGTTCAATGTTTATCCCCTGGGAAACGTACTTCTATACATTTGCGGTAGGGTTGTGGGGTCTCGTTTTACTCGTCTCGTCATTTAGAACATGATAGGAAGTGTCCCCGTGCGAATCGGTGAAATTTTTGAAAAAGTACGATATAGCCTCATATAGTCCCATACTGAGGGTATAGGACCGATGTTTGTCCCCCTGGGAAACGTACTTCTATGCATTTGCGGTAGGGTTGTGGGGTCGCGTTTTACTCGTCTCGTCATTTAGAACATGATAGGAAGTATCCCCGTGCGAATCGGTGAAATTTTTGAAAAAGTACGATATAGCCTCATATAGTCCCATACTGAGGGTATAGGATCAATGTTTGTCCCCCTGGGAAACGTACTTCTATACATTTGCGGTAGGGTTGTGGGGTCTCGTTTTACTCGTCTCGTCATTTAGAACATGATAGGAAGTGTCCCCGTGCGAATCGGTGAAATTTTTGAAAAAGTACGATATAGCCTCATATAGTCCCATACTGAGGGTATAGGACCGATGTTTGTCCCCCTGGGAAACGTACTTCTATGCATTTGCGGTAGGGTTGTGGGTCTCGTTTTACTCGTCTCGTCATTTAGAACATGATAGGAAGTGTCCCCGTGCGAATCGGTGAAATTTTTGAAAAAAGTCACCGAACCCCATATAGTCCCATACTGAGGGTATAGGATCAATGTTTGTCCCCCTGGGAAACGTACTTCTATGCATTTGCGGTAGGGTTGTGGGGTCTCGTTTTACTCGTCTCGTCATTTAGAACATGATAGGAAGTGTCCCCGTGCGAATCGGTGAAATTTTGAAAAAAGTCACCGAGCCCCATATAGACCCATACTGGGGTATAGGTTCAATGTTTATCCTACTGGGAAACCCACTTCTATACATTTGCGGTAGGGTTGTGGGGTCTCGTTTTACTCGTCTCGTCATTTAGAACACGATAGGAAGTGTTGCGGAGCGAATCGGTGAAATTTTTGAAAAAAGTCACCGAGGCCTGGGTAGGCCCATAGGCCTATACTGCATGGCTATGGGTGTATAGGCCCATACGGGGTGGACATGTTGGAGTCTAGGTGGGCCACTCATGGTCCAATGGGGTCGAGTGAGGTCTTATTTTGAAGCTCTCGTGGAGGAGCACTTGACTACACTAATGGTTCGTCCGTGTTCAATAGTCTGCGCATGCGCAGTCTGGCCGTAGTATAGAAAACAGGCATTTTGGGTGCTATGTAGGGGTGTGTTTGGGTTAGAGATGAGCTAATCACGGTTCGAATGGAGTCGTGTGAGGTGTCAAAGTGAAGCTTGTGTGGGGTAGAGTCAGAATGGTGTGTTTTTGAATGCATGTCGCGTTAATCTGCGCATGCGCAGTTGGTTGTAGTAAGTAAAGTGGCCATTTTGGGGCAGTGAAGGAAGTTATTTGGGGTCGAGATGGGCTAATCACGGTTCGAATGCGTCCTGGAAGGTGTCATCTTGTAGTTCTCGGGGTGTACATTCCGATTTGAGGGATGTTCGCGTCATCTGTGACGTCATCGGTGACGTCATCGGTACGAGTAGTAGCGAAAGTGGCCATTTTCGGGCAGTGAAGGTATTTGGGGTCGAGATGGGCTAATCACGGTTCGAATGCGTCCTGGAAGGTGTCATCTTGTAGTTCTCGGGGTGTACATTCCGATTTGAGGATGTTCGCGTCATCTGTGACGTCATCGGTACGAGTAGTAGCGAAAGTGGACATTTTCGGGCAGTACATGAAGGTATTTGGGGTCGAGATGGGCTATTCACGGTTCGAATGCGTCCTGGAAGGTGTCATCTTGTAGTTCTCCGGGTGTACATTCCGATTTGAGGGGTGTCCGCGTCATCTGTGACGTCATTGATGACGCCATCGGTACGAGTAGTAGCAAAAGTGGACATTTTGTGGGTGCGTGAGGGTGAGTTTGGTGTAGAGATGCACCATCCTTAGTCCGAATGCGTCGTGTGAGGTGTCATTTTGTAGCTCTCGGGGTGTACATTCCCAATTGAGGCATGTCCGAAGCATCTGTGACGTCATCGATGACGTCATCAGTAACGTGCAGACCTCGATTTGAGGCATGTTCGCGTCATCTGTGACGTCATTGGTGACGTCATCAGTAGGAGTAGTAGCGAAAGTGAGCATTTTGGGGCAGTGAAAGGAGGTATTTGGTGTAGAGATGGACCATCCGTGGTCCAAATGGATCGTGTGAGGTGTCATCTTGTAGCAACGCCCACCAACACCATTCTTAATGCTTCAACGCCCTGGTGAAATAGATCAGAAGCTCTGATATTCCATGGAATTGTCACTAATTCTTCGAAATGCAGTGATGCCCGTCAACGCTCGTCGTTACACCTTAACACTCTAACATAACGCCATGATATAGGCCGGAGAGAGAACAACAACAGCAACAACAACAAGGATGACACACGAGAGAACAACAACAACAAGAAGTTTTTCTCATATAGTTTATTCTCCCCAATGTTACATCATACCCACGCTGGGGGAGCCGCGTTGGGTATATTTACAATTCAAGAAGATTCTTATCCAATCAGAGGCCACCATTTGCATGTTTCATATTCGTTCCTGTCCGTTAGATGTATTCTTGTCCAATCCGAAGTCTCCATTTCAGAAAGTGCCATCTGAACCGTTTATTCTAATCATCGTCGGGCAGGCCAGGATACCGTTGAGGCAACATATCCTCAGATAGTTGTTTGCGCATTCTGAGTATCTATCAGTGCATGGGTGAATACTTTCATCCGATGGAGGTGGTGGTCAGTTTAACCACGAAGAACGTAACATTGGTCAATATCTCCATTATCCACTTGGTGTTACAATTCAAGAACCCTCTTGTCCAATTAGAGGCCACCATTTGCATCTGTCATATTCGTTCCTGTCCGTTAGATGTATTCTTGTCCAATCAGAAGTCTCCATTCCAGAAAGTTCCATCTTCGGCCATGTTCGCTTTGAACCGTTTATTCTAATCATCGTCGGGCAGCCCAGAAAACCGTTGAGGCAACATATCCTCAGATACATGTTTGTGCATTCTGAGTATCTATCAGTGCATGGGTGAATACATTCACCCGATGGGAATATTCCCTAGTTTGGTCACGAAGAACGTAACATTGGTGACCCTCTCCACTGTCCACTTGGTGTTGGGGCGTTGTTGTTGGGCCCATTTCAAGGGATCCACGGTGTCCAGTTCCTCCAGCATCGTCTGTAGCGACACTCGGTTAATGATGGTAAACGGTTGGTCAAATACCTGGATGTTACTGCTCGGGTAAAAGTATCGGACTTGGTCTGTCTCCTTATGCCGCAGCACATAA